>JAUMGV010000062.1:521985-700747 GCA_032432875.1 Phytophthora meadii | reverse complement strand
CACAACTCTTGCGTCGTTGGCAGTTCTAATCGAATGCTTGTTCGTAGATGAAGAGTACGAAGTGGAACGTATTATCGATATGAAAATCGTGTCGGGAAAGCCAAAGTATCATGTAAAATGGAAGGGTTACAACGACACTACATGGGAGCCGGAATCCAATCTTACGTGCCCCAGGCTTCTGCAACAATTTAACGAAGAGCAGCTAAAACGTGCCCGTGCTTCCAAGAAGAAAGCTGCGAGCCCGAAAGCGACAGCAAGCTCAGAGAGCTCCGTGAAACGGAAAGCGTCAAAAGGTAGCTAATGATATTGTCTTCGAGTGCATTATTCTCTGACTGAACTGTTGGTCATCGGTGATAATATACAGGTACTTCTCAGGAGAAAGAGTACGAAGTGGAAGCAATCCTTCGAGAGAGATTTCGTTTTGGATTACCTCATTACCTAGTCAAATGGAAAGGGTATACGGAGTCCAGTTGGATCGCTGGATCAAACATGAACTGTCCCGAAGTCCTGGCGGCATTCCGACGTCGTCAACAGAAAGCTCATCCAGCGGCAAGTATACAGGTTTCTGTTGCCAATGTCACAGAAAACCACAGTACAACCAATTCTACAACTGTCCCGGTGGCCACCCCAACTGATATAAACCAAGACGCACGGACATTAGATCCCTCTCCAAACAGAATCGACAGATCTCAACGGATTGTCAGCAATGCAGACGAATTACGGGGAGTTCAAGAAAACTCAAACCCCAATTATGAATTTGATTTTCCTGATTATCGGGACGAAAACACCAACGACGAGGAGACCAAGGTAGACGAAGAAGCGAGGAGTGAAACTAATTCGAGCAACTTTTTTCGGAAGAAAAGACCAACGGTCAGCCACAGTAGGCCGAAATCGCTGTTGAAGGCGCCACGGACCCGTCCATTTCGTATCGATGTAGCAAATGAAGGCCTTGACGACGATCATGAGTTTTTAGCCTCTGATTATTGCGCTAGTGAGAGTGATGACGGTTCTGACGAAGAAACCACAGAAAATATCATCGTCAACGAGGAAGATGACGAAGATGAATTTTCTGTTGAGACTGCTGAGGAGATTCGTGCTGTCGCAGGACCTCAAGATTATATAACAGATGAAATGCTGCGGTCTATGTCTATAAACGGTTGGGAGGAGCTGAATGTCGGCGATGGTGTGGACGATACCAATACGGATGGCATGTGTGATGTTATGAACGATCCTCCCCATTTACAACAATCAGCAATTGATGCAGCTCGAACGATGAAGCCAACGGATTTATTTTTTTATTTTATGCCGAAACGCCTCTGGAGAGATATCGCGCATGAAACCAATTTGTACGAGCGCCAAACACGCACTCAACGGTTACAAGCCACGTCGCTGGCCATAAATGCCAAGACGAATGATCAAGCTTTGCGAAGCAAGTTGTACCGAGAGAAAGAACGAGCCCTGGATTCGTTCAAGGAGATTTCCGCAGCGGAAATAACGCATTTCTTGGCGTTGATCATTTCGAGAGCTGTTTGCCCTATTAAAGCCCGTATGGAAGATCATTGGAAAACCCAGGCGCGTGGGGCAATTCCCGCCGGGACATGGTCACCATTCATGCCTCGACTGCGTTTTAAGGAGATTAACAGGTACGAACGTGCGCTCAGAACTGGATTATGAATTGCCGGTATAAATGATGAGACAACGTTGACATTTTACCTGGTACTGTACTAATAGAGACGTGTTGGTAGGTTCATCCACTTCACAGACAACGAGGACCCACGAGCAAAATCCGATCGGGCATGGAAAATTAGAAGTGTAATTGATACTCTCCAAGATACGTTTAAGGGTGCGATGGAGCTAGGGCGTTGGGTTGCGTTCGATGAAATGGTTATCCCGTCAAGGAGTTCGCGGAATACAATTCGTGTTTTTCTGAAGAATAAGCCGCACAAGTACGGGACAAAGCTGTTCGCAGTTTGCTGTGGCGAAACCCACTACTGTTCCAGGTACAGAATGATACTGTTTAGGTGTATGTCAAGTAGATGTCATTTACTTAGGTTTTTTGTGCGTCTTTATCACAGATTCGAAGTCTATTGTGGCAAGAAGCAAGATAGTCCATTTGTTGACACGAGAAGTGGGCCAATGGCTGTCGTCCGTAACTTGAAGGCCCTGTGGGAACAGCGTCAAGTAGATCGCTCGAAGAAAAGAATCGTTGTTACGGACCGAGAATACTCATCAGTATCGCTTAGTTTTCGCCTGATGGACATGGGGTATTACAATATCGGAACAGTGTCCACGAGTCGGCTTGGTTTTGTGGAGAATTTCAAGACAAAAAAAAAGAGCCAATCACGCAATATGCCTCGAGGGTCCTACAAGCTTGCAAGAAACACCACAAACGGAGTATTGTTCGCATCAAGGTGGGTAGACTCAAAAATTTGTTATTTTCTGGCCACTGGAGTCTCGGCGAAAAGATCGTCTGTACAACGAAAGCAAAGGGACGGTACGTACGCTACTATTCCGTGTCCGGAGTTTGTTGTGAATTACAACAAGTACATGGGTGGCGTTGATAATCACGACCAATTACGCCTGCAACGGTGAGTTTAATGTAGAGCAGTGCTTATTTCATTTTTACTGACATGAGGTACTGTATGTGGTTGGTTTAGTTACTCTGTTCAAATGGTCATGCGCGCCAAAAAGTACTACAAGAATCTTTTTTACGGGCTTCTTGACATTGCGATCATCAACGCATTCATTGTACACCGTCTATACGCAAAGTCCATCGAAGAGAAACCGCTTTCACACTCTAACTTCCTGATCCAACTCCACGAGGAGCTCCTAGGTCTCCAAGACCAAGATTTCTTGGAAACTGAACACATTACTGAAGAAGTTGTTGCAGTGGATGACTCAAGGGACCGGTCGGCTTCGATTACTACTGCCTACGCTATTGCTAGCTCGAGTCATCGAGTGTTGATGTCAACAGATAAAACTGCGGGTGGGAAATTCAAGTTTCGCGTCTGCAAAGTTTGTTCCATCATGTGCCGTACAACTTCAGATGGAAGGCGTCGATTGGCAGGAACAACGCGCCATTACTGTCAGCAGTGTTCCTCCGATCGCGGGAGACTGTTTTTATGTGTAAAAGCACGGCATGTGACTGATGGAAATTCGGTTTCTTGCTTTAATATTTGGCATTCGAACTGGAAGAATGGAAGGAATATTCCGCAACTGGAGAAGAGAGGGGGTATTCGAATTCGCCGTTCGACAGAGGAGTTACCAAACGATTCAATTGCTGTCTCAGTGGCCACGGTTGAACCACCCGAGGTAAGCTCGCGACGGAGGAATTTGAGCTTTCAGGAGCTTCTCTTGGGTGAGACTCCAGTTGTTGGAAGTCCAGCCCATTTTCAAAGTACAGAGGCACAGCAAATTCAAGTTTCATCAAGTCACGATGATCAGCTCGGAGCCGATAGGGACGGCCTGGTTGGTAGGAGTCACGATGCCCCAGAAGGAGGTGATGGGGGTCCTGACAGATACGATCAAGAATTTTATGACAATGATGGGGCGCAAGCTCCAGAAGGCGTGGGGGCTGACAACATGGACAACCTAGCTAGTGAAAACAACTAGTTGTCATTGCATAGAATATCCGCGTGCTCGACCTCGATCCTCCGTTTCGCTGAAGACTATTAAAGCCTCCCCCCCCCCCCCCCTACCTCAAGATGAGCGCCCTGACCCAGTAGCCACTTCGGAGAAGAAGAGCGGCGCCGTTTCGTTCTTCATGGACCTGGCTGCTGGCGGTATCTCCAAGACCGTCGTGGCCCCCATCGAGCGTGTCAAGCTGCTTCTACAGTGCTTCGTCGCAGATCAACCAGAACAAGGGCATAGTGGACTGCTTCGTGCGTGTGTCTAAGGCGCAGGGCACCCAGGCCCTGAACTTTGCCTTAAAGGACAAGTTCATAAGCTCTTGATGACGGTGTCACCAAGGACAAGTTCTGGCGTTTCTTCAAGGGCAACCTGGCTTCGGGCGGTGCCGCTCGCCGCTCTTCGTGTACCCGCTTGACTTTGCCCGTACCCATCTCGTAGCTCTTGAGGTTTAGTCAATGGTGGCGCAATGTTGAGTTGTGAGATAAATAATTCGTACTTAGTGAGTAAATGATGGTGCAATGGGGTCAAATTCTTTGGTATGTTTTTTGTTGCGTGTGATTTCCATTGAAATACGATGGCGAAGACGCGTGCGGGGAAAAGGCAAACCAAGGTCGCTCTGTTAAAGGGCAACACGCGGATGAAGGCTGGGCAAACCGAGAGAACTGCGCATACGAGGCAGTTACTGGTGGCAGCAGAAACGAATTCGTTAGTCGTCCCGGCCAAAACGCAGGAGAATCAGTCGGCCAAGAGCAAGTCGTCAACCAAGGGCAAGCCTTCATCTAAGAAACGAAAGGGGAATATTACTGAGTCCTCGGATGGATCTAGCAAGCGACCAAAACCGACAGGCCAAGATACTGAAGTTTCTGTACAGGATTTTGAAGCTGCTGAACCGGAGGAGGCAGAAGGCCAAGAGGTTCCCATCAAATTCCTGAAGGAAGCTTGCGATGAAATGAGGAGAGCTTGCAACGAGGAGTACCAAGGAGATAAGCGGCAATGCGAGCGGCGCACGAAAGCACAACCGTACACTTTGGCAAACTATCAGAAGCGCTTATGGGTAGAACGGTATCTCGCCGCACGAAATAGATGCGAAAAGGTGGATTACAATGATTTAGCGACCAAAATTCAGTTCAAGGCCTTCAAAAGCGAACCAGCAGAGCTCAAGAAGCACCACCAGTCTCTGCTCAAGGAAGTATATGCAGGGTATCTCAAGGTGTTGGAAAATAAGAAAAACAAGGCTAATGCAGATCCCAGCGCAGGCCTAAGAGAACTCGTGACATCAAGCAATGCCTCGTTGATCACGAAGATACAGGAGCTTTTGAGCGAGGGCCACGAAGAAACTAAGAAAGAGCTGAGACGTGCAATTCGGGAGGAAAGAGAGATAAGCCAAGCAGCGAATCCACTTGCTACTGGAAAGATAGGGAAGGAGTCGAGTTTAGACCAAGTTCAAGCAGTAGCGGCAACTTTACCGACTCTCGTGTGTGACACTGAAGAGGAGAAGCAGACTTTACGGGCGGAGTTTGATTTGATCTACCACAAGATCACCGTCTCGCTGTCTGCTGCATCCGAGAGGAAGTTGAAGGACTTGGAGACAAGCCACGTATCCAAGTTGGAGGATCGCAAGGCGAGACACTTGGAAGCTGAGGAAAAAATTCAAGAACTAGTTCGGGAACTGGATGAAGAGAAGTTGAACTCCACTACGCTTCGAGAAGAACTAGAGGCTCAGCGCAAGGCTCCCACTGGTCGACGAGGTGACAAAGGTAAGCAGAAAAAATTGGAGGAGGCACTCAGAAACAAAACAGCCGAATTAGCAGGAGAGAAGGCGATATCAAGCGGCTACCAGAAGAAAGTAAAATATTTGGAGACAGCACTGAATGCGGCGAGAGCGAAGATTGAAGAGCAAGACGAAGAGCTGGAAGCGGCCGTACGGCAAATCAACACGAAAGGCAAGGAAGTGAAATCTGTCAGCAGTACGATAAGAAAGAAGGACAAAAAAGGCAGAGGAAACATGGGTGAAGTCAAAAGAACTAAAGCTAAAGGGGGGGTAACGAAGAAGTTGCAGGGAACAACTTGTGAAATTTAAAGGAAGAGAATAACGAACAGTCAAACGACTTCAACAACCGTGTTTCATTATGTGTTGAAGTAAACTGTGGTGCAATGTTGGTATGTGTCGGGTGTTCTGGAATTGAGCTCGGGAAGTTTAAGTCCTTGCTAGCTAGCCGCTCTAAGCACTCTTGCACCAGCTCCTATTTGTCCTACTGACCCGTTATCGACAGCACGATGCAGCCCTCATTGCCATTGTCGCGAAGTTGCCTCTCCATCTTGTCATGCTTCCACTCGAAGTCCTTGTGGCTTTAAGTTTCTTCGTCTGCGACTGGTCTCGCTCGTCTAATGTACAAGTGTAGCTCTCGGAGTGAATTCCCGAATGTCATTTGAACATGAAGTGTTTTCAGAAGCTCCCATCGAATACAAAAAGGGCTAGAGCATGAATGTCGATGGCGTGGACATACCAGCGTCGTTAATCCCACCAGGCGAAGATGAGGTAATACCACACACATGTTGATAACCGCCAACACGGCATCTTCTTCAAACACGGTGTCATGACAGTACAAAACAGTAGCGGAGTTGATTAGCGAGCCAGGTCGACTTGACGATAATTTTTTTCCAGCGCACACAACAGCTTTGTTGCTTTCCTTAAACCCACGGATGTCTCCGGCGACAACACAGATCTTTTGCAAATGCGGAAGGTCCACAACTGCTGACGCGATTAGTTTCATCCCTTTTGCTACCAAGTTGTCTTGAATCTCAATGCCCACCACGCAAGACGCCCGAGTTTGTAACGCAATCTGGACGAGAACGTTCCCGATACCAGATCCAGCGTCGAGAAACACATCGCCCTCTTGAAAGGCTGCTTCAGTTATAAAACTGGATACTGCTACCATCGTGATCTCCCCAGCATTTAGCTGACGCTTATTGGCACGTACATCGCGCCTAGTCAACACACGAAAAAGCCTTTCTGTGGCGTTGTACGTGTCTTCGGGAGACAACGGTACCATCAATTGCTCTGTAATTCCGGGCGTACTATCCGCTTGTTGGACTCGTTGGCTCTTGCTATTTTGTTGGAGTGACTTCCGAAAGAATCGCGGCGGAAATTGCAACACGTCAGTTCCTAGTCGTCGCTTGAGCGTCTTGATACGTTGCTGAAGCTTCTCTGGGCTCCATTTCTGTGGTCTCATCTTTTCTGCCACTAACGACCACTTGACGCGGCGTCCAGATTTCACGTACGTCGCTGCTAGCTGAACGAGCTGGCGATCTTCTTCATCAGAAAAATCTGCCATTCTCTTTCACAAGTTCACAAGGCCCCGTTTGACTAGAATTTGTATACCATACGATCTGTAGTCATTACTGGCACTTAAGCCAAGGTTTCGCCACAGTTGACCCATTCCATTTCTACATGTATGCTCACTGATGAACCAATATGTATTGAGCCGTTTATCCGTCACTTTGAGCCAGGGAAACTAACCTCGCTGGCGACTAACGCCAGACCTCCAGTAGTCCTGCCACCGGTTGCCCACTTTCTCCTACACGAAACCGCTTTTATAACTATCGACTTTGTGTCGCGGCTCAGCAGGGGGTCTCGGATTTGGCTTCCGTCTGCAGATACTCAAGAAGTACTCGATCAACGGTTTCTACCTCCATAAAATCCTTGATCTGCTGGCAAAACAAGGCAGCATTTGTCTGCAGGTTGCTCATTGCAACTGGTGTCGATACAAATATCTTGGCTCGTACACGCGGCCCTGAACGGTACATCCTTCGGATTGCAGTCCAGCCCGAAGTAGACGTGTGCATCTCGTTCCACTTGCTCCAAGTAAACGTTCCGTAGTCAATTGACACAGAAATTGTCGGGAAAGTGATAATTCCAAACAGCAGAACCGAAAAGATCCAGGGATATCGAGCCATTGGACGCCACCTCCGAGTGTATTGACTACGAGCCGAGTCATTCTGTTTGTCTAACTGCCGTCGACGGCTGCAGATGCCGAAAAACGGGTGTCTTGTACGTGATGCCATCGCAAGATTGGGTATCTGCGTCGTTTCAAAGCTTGTAGATCCCTTTGCCGGGGGCTCTTCACTCTACGCTACACTTGGATTGAGGAGTCGGTCGAACTTTGCCTCTAGCTGCTGCTCAGGAGACAGAATACCCTGCTTCTCAAGCTCTTTTTTGCGTTCCTTCTCCTTGGCATTGAGTGCTTCAATACGCCGTTTGTTACGAGTGCTGAGGTCGTCACGCACTACCCGCTTCATGCGCTTGAAAATCTCTGGCACTGAGTGGGAATGGAGAAAGCGTAGTAGATCACTCTTAGGAGCGTAGAGTTCTCCCAGTACGTTGCGTCCTACATGACAATCAACCATCAATTCAATTCACACAGTACACTCACACGTAGACGTACCCCATAATTGAGCGATACCATGAGTATCGCGACGGAATTCCAGTGGATCTTCTTCCAGCGCTGTGATCTGCAGATGTCGAGGCTGGAAAACACCAGTAGTTTCAATAATTTGCTGGACTCGGAGGCTTTCAAGCTGGTCTTCCAGTCTCCTTTTAGTGACAGCGCTTGATGTCGACGATAGAAGCCGCAGTAGATCTGCCTGGACACGAACTGAACTCGTTTGGAGCTTTAACGCTCCATCTTCGTGCGCTTTCTGTCTGCGTTTCAGCGTGAGCTTATTCAGTGTAGAGTTCGTATGCATACTGAAATCGTCTGACGCTTGTAGAAGGCGCTCGAAAGGACTGACATCTCGTTCGTACTGGTATATCTCCCATACATCCTCTGATACTTCGTCAGCCTTCTCCACCGCTACAACCATACACAGCAACGTGTACGGAGCTTCTCGCCCTCCTCCATCACTTGGAATCGCAGCATCTTCCAGATACAAATCCAGGGAGGGAGTGTCCTTGCCAGTCACCAGCCAACGGATGCCTTCTGCTTACTGCTCTTGCCCTTGATAACTGGTAGTAGAGAACTGTATTATCTAGTTAAGACAGCACGCAAAACGCTTCCGGAAGCATATTTCACAAATTTACCTTGCAATAAAAGGTCGTCAAGCCACTAAAATGTGCCCTGCCAGTTGCACTCCGCTCTAGTAAATCAACGCTTGGCGACCAATGGCGGCAAGGAAGACCTCCCGCCATGCTCATCACCGTTCCAGGGGAGAAGTCCGCAAACGACACCTATTGGCTAAAACGACGTGAATATCACTTTAAAGACAAAAGGGCTTCTAACAAGGTTTTTCTCTGAGGTTTTTCTTATCCCAGCTTTGCTGGGATAACGGTCGCCGGTGGGTTTAAGGCGGGTCTCATCGCCTACAAGGCGCAGAACAGTTTCGTCAGATTTCGTGAGTATTTAGATAGCTTGTAGAAGTATAATTCACATAACATATCTACAAACGCTCACGCCGTTAGGCAAATACGCGGCTCGTTTTGAATTTGTTGCGCACAGTATCTCGTGGTCTGCACCTCAATGCTGCACGTTGTGAAAATCGCTTACAAAAAACATACTGAAGCTAAACACACACAAAAACCACCGTTAATTTACAGTAGTAGCAATTGTCAAACTGTACTCTTACTTGGATCGTCCATGGCGGTTGTGTCTCGGCTGTAGTTGCTGCTGTAGTCTTCTCCCTGACTGCCATCTCCTAACACACACAAGGTCATCGTTAATTCACAGTTGTAGCAATAGACACAACGTACGCTTACTTGGAACGTCCAGGGAAATTGTGGCTGGGCTATACGGGGTCATCTTCCTGCTGTAGTATTCTCCCTGGCTGGCATCACACCGTCTTGTTGGTTAGCACGTTCACCTGCGCTCTTTTGTTGAGAACGATTAGCAGTCTGTTCACACCTCCTTGCTCTACGACGTCTTATAGTTGGCACGAAGAAGCGATACAGAACAGCTCTTGTAAGGTTCTGCACTGACGGTGGCACCTTATTGCGTCGAAGTGATTGTTGGAGATGAGAGGACTGCCTGTTGTTATTTTTTATCTCAAGAATGGAATAATTATCTCGAATAATTTTGTGACTTGGGTGTGACCGGGCACTACTAGACTCGCTGTTTGTATACCCTGGTCATGACCAAAAAATTGATATTTACGTATAGAGATGGGTTATTATTGGACGAATAAAAAGCTTTTAAATGCTGCAAAACGTTTTAAACACTTTTGAACTATCCAAAAGTCCGAAAAGTCTGAAAGCCAGAACGAAAGATCCTTTGCAGTTTGCCATGGATGAGCTATACGGGGCCTCCTCCGGCACCGCGACACCAGGGGGAGCTGCAGAGAACCCGGCGATACCAGAAAACCTATCACTTAGATCCGGAGAAGGTGCCACGTATACTTCAGGCGCTGACATGGGCACGTTACGTTCGCCACTGGACTCAGCGTTACGAAGAACCCTTCGATACAGCCCGTACCGAAGGGAATCTTCGCAAGGAAGTCCGTCAAGTGAAATGCTACCTTGCCCTCCGACCTCGCGTAGAGTAATGTTTTCTCCTCCTGCTAGACCCCCGTCAGCTGAGCCCACACCTTCGCCGAATTCGGCAACCCCGCGCTCAACGCGCATGTTCAATCCTGCATGTTCTCCTCGTACTCCCCGCACTCCAGCACGTTCTCCTCGTACACCCCGCACTCCAGCACGTTCTCCTCGATCTTCCACCCGATCACCACGCACTCCAGGTTTGTCGCGACGGCCTCGAGCATCACCATTGAGGACTGGGCGTCCCCGTGATACAATTTGGCAACACTACACCATTGAACGCGAGGATGGTAAGAAACACGGCCGATGTAATTATTGTGGTCTTCTCAAGAAGAACGGTAAGCCACGCGGGAACTTGCGGGACCATTTGGTCAGGCAGTGCTCCCGCGTTCCGAGAGCCGTTCAAGAATCTCTACGAGCTACGCCTGCTCCTACCCAAACATTGATTCCTGAAGCTACGGTGAATGCTGCTACAAATGAGCTTGATCAAGACGCATTTGATTACGCGTTGGCACGTGTGTTTTTCGTTTGCGCGTTGCCATTTATACTGGTTGAAGCCCAAGTGTTTCGAGAATTCATTGCTATGATTGCACCTTCGATGAAGATACCGTCACGACAAAAACTAAGCATGGTGCTTCTAAAACGAGTGCGGAATGAACTGCGCTCAAAGGTAATCAATCTGATCAACGCTCAGACCTATGTTTCTATTGTCACGGATGGATGGACGGATACCAACGGCTCCAGTATCATAAACTTCATGGTTGTAGCTCCCGGAATGCCTTCGCTATTCTGGTCGTCGTGGTCTACCCGGTCGAAACAGCACACAGCTAAGTATCTAGCTGGTGAAATTGACAACGTTATAGCAGACATCGAGAATGAAACAACAGCCCAGGTTGTTAGTGTCGTCACGGACAACGCCAAAAATATGAGAAGTGCGACGGGGCAAGTTCAGACTAGACGTCCAAACGTGATCAGTGGTGGATGTGCAGCTCACGTTTTGAACCTTCTTATGCAAGATGTCGCCCGTTTTGCCGTCGTTAAAGCCGTCATGTCAAGAGCCGTGGCTGTCACCCGCTTTGTGAGAGACCACCTAGCACTACTGGATGAGTTTAAGCGTTTGCAGCAAGGCGTCCGGGATGCAGGTTGGAGGGCCAGGAATCTCGTTTTACCGGTACCAACTCGCTGGTACTCTGTCCATGCTTGCATGCGAAATGTTCTAAACAGTCGTGAGATCCTAGAAACGCTCTTTTTGAGCGCGGAGTACGAAGAATTCAGGGACCGCTATCGTGGAACCCTGTCAAACCGGAGGAAACTCCGCTATGTGATCGCTTTGGTGCGTGATGATGGTTTCTGGAGCTGTTTAAGAACTATTGTGCGGCTGTTTGATCCTGTTATTGAGGCGTTGCGCGCACTTGAAGCGGATAATGGATTCCTTTCAGGTGTTTACAAGTGGTTCCGTTGGCTACGCTTTCATACGGCGTATGGTGTCACGTCACCAGAAGAAGAAGAACCAGAGGTAGAGTTGTCTGATCCAGAGGATAGCGATGCAGAACGAGAGGATCGGGGCGTAGCAGAAACTGGAATTGGTGTTTTGAGTGATGCAGCACAGATTCTATCATCAACTAGATCTAGTGATCTTGTGAACCAACCAGCTCCAGCAACAAGTGTACAAGACGATGATGTGTACGAGCCTGTTGCAGCGGTTCGGCTTGGTCATCTCCAAAGTTTTTTTCGGGAGAAGATACTGAAGCGGTGGAAATACGTCCACACAAACGCAATGGCAGTCGCCTTCATGCTTGATCCAGCTACAAATCTCGACGATTTTGTTGGTTTTGACAACGACGGCGTGGACGACCAAATATGCCAGCTCGCAGTCCGTTGTGGTGTGATAACCTCTTCCAATGAAGCTTCGTTAACTGCGGAGGTCCTCAAATTCAAACGTATGAAGCGGATGGGCGGTGAAGATCTACGGCGAAGATATTCAGAGACGACCCCGCGTGATTACTGGGGAGCAAAGGACGAGAAGAGTTTCCCTCTCCTCAAGAGGGTAGCTGATATTGTATTTGCCATTCCAACATCGTCAGCTGCAAGCGAGAGAGCTTGGAGTATATTTGATCACATTCACTCAAAGCGCAGGAACAGGCTGTCTGTGGAAAAAGTTGAAATGCTGGCATATATCTACATCAACTATGGCACAATTAAGAGCGATGGTATCGATCTTGCACGTCACCAGTCGTGTCCTGAGAGCGTGGATGCGGATCCCGAAACTGAGAAATAAACAGCAATGTAATTTGTGTTCTTGTCTAGATTGGGTCCTTAGCATTGTGCACAGGAAATTGTTTGTCTTTACATCGTATTAGCTCACTTCGCAAGATACTTGTAGTGCAAGTACTGTACGTGTATTTGTCGTGCGACAGTCTGAGTAGCAGGAAGTGGAACAGGTTCGGCTACAATGTTAGCCTGCGAGAGGCGACCCTTGTCGATCTTGTTCTCCTTACACGTTGACTTCTCCACAGCCGACACGTTCAGGATGCCATTCGCGTGGATGTCGAACGCCACGTCGATCTGCGGTACGCCGCGAGGCATGGACGGAATGCCGTCCAGGTTAAACTTGCCCAGCAGGTTGTTGTCGCGCGTCATGGAGCGCTCGCCCTCGAACACCTGGATGAGCACATCAGGCTGGTTGTTCGCGTACGTCGAGAACGTCTGCGACTTATTGGTCGGCACCGTCGTGTTACGCGCGATCAGCATCGTCATGACGCCGCCGGCCGTCTCCAGACCCAGAGAAACCGGCGTCATGTCCAGCAGAGGCAGATCCTGCAGCTTCTACGACGAGTCGTTGCCACTCAGGGTGTTCGTCTTCACGATCACGCCGTACGCCACAGTCTCGTCAGGGCTGATCGACTTGTTGGTCTCCTTGCCGTTGAAGAAGTTTGACAGCAGCTGCTGAACTTGTAGAAGTAGCTGTCGCGCGTGTCCTCTAAACGAGCGCGAGTGGTGGTCGAGTTGAAGTAGACACCGTCGAACAGAGAGGCGATCTCGATGTAAACCTGAGCCGACGCTGGCAACGTACGCTCGGCACTCTCATAGGCGCCCGAAGACGTCACCGTTCCACCACCATGCTGGCGTCTCCTTTGAATGTTGGCTTGAACGAAACTTTCCTGCACCTGAGAATATATTCGTTTCGTTAGTTTTGAAGCCTTTTGAATTTTGAACGGACATTTTCTGGGAGAGTTTTAGACAGTCATCCAAAACCATCCCTACTTACGTACTACGCCGTAAGACTTTACCACGGGTGCAGCTCGCAAAGAATTATGGCGCAGGCGCTGAATGAGATCACAACCGTTGGGCGTTGTTCCTCTTTGAAAATCGCATTCAGTGGATGTCTCGCACATTTCTCGACTGAGATTCTGCCAACCTGGACGTCACTTTTTGCTAAATACCCTCGACTTTTACGTAAGAAATGGGGTCCGGGATAGCATCTACGTTGGAAGAGGAAGTAGTAGAGAGTCAAGCAGAAGCTTCAGCCTCTGTAGTTTAAAGTCAAGCACTCCGTCGCAGACACGGGCAGCTACATATTGACCATGCAACACCTGTGTGCCAACAATACATGTAACTGTTTTCAAATGCAACGAATTCTTTCGAGACGGCACCACACGGATATCCATTCGACAGCAAATTCAGGATGAGATCTTTTCGAGATCGATGTGTCATATGCGCAGAGTTCCTACGTCATCCTTCCGATCCATCACCACCACCAGAACTCGCTGCCACCTCAACAAAAACGCCCACACCGACCACCAGAAACGGCAAGTGCACCCCATACACCGCCAGAAGTAGACAAGAAACTGCATTGATTTCCAATAAATAACGCATTGCAATTTGCTATCCTGGGTTACTTGTGTGATCGTGCTAATACCGGCCCTCGATGGCATCCACTTGCAGTGCGGTCTGCGTGAGTTTTGGCCGCGTGATGCACCCGTCCCTCATCGCGTGGATCTCTATTGAATGATATTCGATTGACTAGCTATTGCCAGCTTATTCTTCCTCCTCTTCATCGTCTTCCGAAATGGCATTGAGACCCGTAGACGAAGTGCTCGAAGGTGAGCTGGCGATTTCTGCCGCCATTCCCTTGAACGAGTGCCGCATGTATGAAAGTTCCTGCAATTGGGGAAAAAAAAAATCGTTTAGTAAAATGCATCGTAGAACAGCAGTGGCACATCGGTACTGTACATACCTCGAGGATAAGCTGCGCCATCTCGTCGTCGGCATCGAGTGACACGAAGGAACTGATCTGCACTTGGGCGTTGTTGCTGGTAGTTACGCTTTCCATGGCTAATGACACGTTCGAAGCTTGTGGCAAAATGGGAAATGCATCGTAGGGCGAACACGGGAGGGGGAAAACTGCCCTTGAAAAGGTCCACTCGTTGGGAAGCAAGCAATGGACACTGGAAAAGTGAGGGTTGATGGCACTAAGTACGATCGCGAGACATGACGCGACGTGCGTAGTCCCGCCTCTGTCAAGCAAAGGCATTTAGCCAATCCGTGATTTTATAATTGATTTTGACGAATAAGTGAGGATGAACCCATTTGTTTTTGTCCAATTATAATAAAGGGAGATTGCGGCGCGTCACAGATTGGGGGCGTGCTGCTTGGGGGAAAGACACGATACGTCATTCCTGGGGCAGTCGAAAACGGGGCGACGTCACTCGAGGGCTACACTTCAAGTGACGGCGTGGATACTGGTCAGCGTTCTTCCGACGCAAGCTTGTCCGCAGTAGTTCATCTTCTACGGTCCTATCACGTAGTGTGGGCCAGTGCCGTCGCTATACTTGCAGGACTCCTGTTAGGAGGAGATCTTGTCTTGAAAATCCGGCGCTTTGGCTGCGATGTGACGCTTGAAGTCCGAATCGATCTTGGCATTTGTATGCCAAAATTAGGCCTGGACACACAGCATAAATGGTACACAAGTGCCATTTTCGATGACCCATTTTAGGAGGAGTTTCACACGAGCATGACATTACAAGAAGAACGTGTGTGTCAAACCAGTGGTGGGCCACCACTGCTTTGATCGCATAGAGAAGTACTAACTGCGAGTGGATTTTGATGATGCAGAGTTTGATCCTGTCCAATGGTACGATTAATTGGGTATGGAAGCAATCTTTTAGGTAGTTTACGCACATTCCAGAACATAGGGGGTCAAGGATTGCTGCTGCAGATTGAAGGGGCAGTGTACGTACTACACTGAGTGTAGGAGCCACCTTGGACTTGCTTCGACAACTTCCAGGCCAACAATCAACACGGGTAAAGGAAGGCAATACAACGTGTGCATTCGTAACCACAGCCAAAAGGACGGCTATGAAACCTTACAAAGCGGGAAGCAATGTCGTTGCTCGCTTACATGATGCTGGCCACCTCGGTCGACTCCAGAACAATAGCGCGGTCCTCGGTCTCAGCGAACACCTCCTCTTCCTTAGTCATAATTGGGTACGTGGCGTCCGTGGCGATGCCGCACTGGTTGTCCTTGTTGCGGCTCATCATGATGTAGCCCTTCATGCCCCACGAATTGCCCCACGAGTTCTTGACGAGCCAATAGTCCTTCGTCTTGTAGACGCCATAGCCAGCTGCAGCCACACCGTGGTCAAGTGCGTCCGGTGCATTGCCACACAACGGCCAACTGTACACGCCATGGCGATACAACTGGAACGTGAAGCTGCTCGCATCGATCGCGACAGCCTGCACGCCCTTAGTGGCAATAGCAGCTTGCAAGGCACCTTCATCTCCGGAGGTGATGTTGGCATACGACGTGAAGTGGCCAATAGCCTTGTCGTCCTTGGCGTTGCACACACCCTTGGACTCAGCGGTGTACTCGTAGTCTTCCTCACGGTCGATCTTCCCTTTGTGATTGTTAATGATCTCTTCATAACCCTCACTCATCTCTCCTCCGTGGTTGCAGGTGTCGATGCCGTTAAGGGTGCAGTCGACTAGCTCCTGCTCCGAGAACGACTCCAGTGTGCCAGTGGTAAGAGCATAAGCACACTCCATGGCCGCCACAGCCGAGAAGGCCCAGCACGAGCCACACTGACCCTGGTTCTTCACGGGCGTGACAGCGCTGTGTTCACGCCAGTCCCAAGTGGCAGGGAGGTCCTTGGCATTCTCAGGCTTGACGAATGTCTCGGAGGCGCCTGAGCTCTTGGACTGGTTGGTTCGGTAGCTCAGAAGCTGTTTGTACTCTGAGTCCGTCAGATCCGCGAGATCGTTAAGGCCCAACGTGAAGCTGTGTTCTCCACGCTCATAAGCCTCGTTGTGCGTCTGGATACGTTCCAAATTCGTTGCGAACGCTTGGAAACGCAGTTGAACCAGATCCTGATCATTCGAATAGTAACGGTAGTCCTTCTCGTAGTCGAGCGCGTAGTCCACAAAAGCCTCCCATGTCTGCTGTTGACTGGAGCTTAGAGACGAGGGCAAATCGGTGGTCAATGCGTTGGTGGAAGCGAGAGCTGCAGTAGCAGCGAAGATCGAGCAGAACACCTTCATCTTGCGTCTGATTCTTCGAAAGATCAGCTTTCCCCCTTTTTGTTCTCAGAATTCCGATCGCCTTCAATAAAGGGCGGTACAGCCTTGTATTAGAGGGGCAACCAGTGGTGGTCACGAAAAGCAGCACTTTCAATTTCTCTTCATTTCAACTAGTTCCTGACTTAAGAACGGCATTAGCAAAGGACAATTTTTCATCGTGAATCCATTCCCTAATGCTCAGTGAGAGCTAAAAAGACCTCGTGAACAAGCTCATCGTGTCGAATCTAGGCAAACACAACGATAACCCCCAGTCGGTCTGAATGAAAAAAAAATATGCCTGGAAAGCTCTCCGTTGGAAACGCCCAAATTACGCCTTAATCGTAGAAAAGTGATCCAATTAGCTACGAATAACTGTTCACTACATATTTATGGCCAGCACTGTATTCCCTCTCCAAGCGTTAATTCCCGTCGTTTGGACATTTTAAGGACCGAGGGCAACGCACAGTTTTCGATTTTCAAGCATGTCGAATTGTGCTCGCTATTATCGACGAGCAACGGCTGAGATCCTCGAGTATTCCTAGCAGTTTCACTGGTAGCAATTGAGGCTTCGATAGCGAAGTGACAGCAGTACATGTAAGGCTCCTAGACTTGCCGAGTTATCAAATCTAAAAAACATCGTGAGTCATTTGTTATTAACAACTGTACCCTTGATCACAGCAAATCCCATTTTAATGGCCTTCCTACCGAGTGATGAGGACTCCAGTGTGTTCCAAGCGGCACTTGACTTCGTAGATGAATACGAACGCGAGTGCCGCGGAGACGCGTTCTCACTGACTGAGAAGCCACCACCCAAGACTGACCAAGGCTTGGGAGGGCCTTCATTCCCACTCGCTTGTTCGATGGTTCCGCTCCACACGACAAACCTCTGGAAGGCATCTTCCAACTTGCAGCTACTTCTGCCATCAAGCGAGGAAATGGAAAAGCGACCGAAGTCCAGAAAGTTTCCAATCAACACGAATCGAGCTCGAGATGAAGTTCAATATGAGCTGGCATTCCTCAACGGAAAAGTGGCGGAACTCGAACAACAACTGAGAAAGTTGCAACTGCATAGCTCAAATATGGCGTTTAGGCGTGGTTTGAGCGTGCCAGCAATACCGGTGCAAGTGCCGAGAGTCTGGAAAGAGATATCGTCTCGACAAAGACGAAGACGCGATGAGGCTCAAAGGGAAAATGCTCGCTTGAGACGTGTAGTGGAGAGGAAGAAGAAATTGGCAACGGGATTGAGTTCGCTATTGAGAAAACAGCTTACACAGGTAGACTTACTGTGTGCTTCAGGGGTGGAAGGCAAATACTTTTCCTTACCATTGTTTGCATATATTTACCCACAGGGAGTACTCCGTTTGGCTGAGGAGGAGCAACACCCTGCTGAACGCCGAGCGACATGCGTGTTGGATTTCCAAGGTGACATTGGGGAGTTCCAGGACCTTTTCAATCACCTTCAAACTGCGTACCATGAGATGGATGTGATGCTGACAGCTAGCGGGCTTTCAACTGCGGAAATTCCTACAGATGATGTTCACATTCGCGAAAATGTTGATGGCAAATACATCGAGGTGTTCGCCAACAAGCTGCTGCCTTTCGGCCTACGAGAAACAGGGAAGGTTGCGTGGGACCATTTCAAGGGAGTTGAAAAACATTTCAGCAGCGGGGGGCTGTACGAAAAGGCAGCGAAGGTAAACATCGATGTTCTATGTGGTTGCTTGCCTTGATCTAATTATTCCCTGATGAAGAATCTCGACCAACCGTATACCATCATCGAGGACTTCACAATGGAATTATTCTCAAAGAATGCCCGAGCGGATGTTAAGTCGAAGCAGATCGTACAACGCCTCGTTGAACCGGATCGAGAGGTGATTCTCTTTGTTTCAAGCGCGATCCCTGTCGAGATCAAGCACAAACCAATTGATGGGCTGATTTACCACGCACGAGAATATGCTCTGACTAAACACTTTACTGGTTCAACGCCCGAGCACGAATTGTCGCTACTTCAGTACTACGTGCGAGTCTCCTTTGACTACGACCCTGGTGTGGAGTTTGACAGGAGTCACGTTCGCTCTGTCGGTCAATTCATCAGTGGCTACTTTGCAGGCACTATTCGACATTATCAGGAACGGATTGAGAACGCTTTGATTGACCAGGCACAGTAGGAGCATTGAAAGATGTACATGTATTGCTGTTTTCCCGAATGTTTTTCAGCAGTGAACGTAACCTGGTAGTGTGCTACGTGCTCGGAAGAGGCACTTTTCAACTCGGTAAGCTTCAACGTGGGTAGCCATTTGAGCAACGGCACAGGGGCGACACAACACCACGAGAGCTGTGTCTTTCAAGATGTTGCCTGGGATTGAGAAGAGTTGGCGCATTTTGAAGCGCAAACATCCGGTGATGATAGTAGCGATGAATTCTGCCAAAACACAGAGAAGCAGTAGGTAGAAGTCACCTGATGTAGCAGCTACGAGTTCCACGAGATACAACGCCTGTATCAGAAATGATAGATATGCGTTTAGAAAGTCTAGGCTATTAAGTAGGTCATGCTAATATAGGGGCTCCCGCAACCAGTCATTTGGTTGCCGGGCAGTTGGTCGGGGATCGACCACACTTCGGATTCTCCCCGCCAGCCCCAACCAGCTTCACCTCTTCTCCCTCCAGCCGGGGCCAGTTTGAATCACTGGTAGCACTTGTTGGTCAAGACTCAACAACCATGGCCCCCACGACTCGGCAGAACGTCCAAGACGAAGCAACGGGAGATGGAGGAGACCAAGGCACTCTGGAAACCCAGCTGGCCGAGCTGCGCGCTGAACTGGAAACCCTACGAGCCAGCCGTCATGTCCAGCCGACACGAGCGCCAGAAAACAGGCCTCGCGTTCCAAGCGGCCTGCCGAAGTTCAAGGGCAAGCGCGGCGAAGACGTGCGTCAGTGGCTCTTCCAAGTGGAGACGCTGTGTCGTATCCATGGACACGATGCGTCCGACGACAACACGACGCTCCCAGCCATCGCCGGAACTGCCATGGAAGACCCAGCGTCGGGGTGGTTTTTGTTTTGGGCGTCGAGGACTCCAGCAGAAGAGCAGACGTGGGCGCAGTTCACCCAAGATGCTCTCGCACACTTTGAAGCCTCCAACTACCAAGCCGGGCTACGTCAGAAGCTCCGTCAACTGCGTCAAGTCGATGATATCGAGGACTACAACGGCAAGTATTCCGCGCTGATCTTCCGCGTGGAGAACATGAGCGAAGTGGACCAAGTCAGCTACTACTGCGATGGCCTCAAGCGCGCGACTCAAGCATACGTTAAGTTGCAGAACACGACGACGCTGAGCGAAGCTATGGATCTAGCGGTCAAGTACGAGATGTCCCACTTCAGTGGTGACCGCAAGGTCGGTCGCGAGAAGCTCGAGCGCGAACAACGCCGTGGTACTCCAAGAACGAATCACTCGCAGGACAAGAAGCCTTTCAGCAAGCGTTCATTCAAGCCTGGTCACTACGCCCCCGCGGATCAGAGCAAGGAAGGACCGGTGTGCTTCTACTGCAAGAAACCCGGCCACTTCAAGCGCGACTGCAAGAAGCTGAAGAGCGACCAGGGAAACGACCAGCCACGTCAGTAAAAGAGGGAACTGTCGTGGTGAGGAGTAGCGAAGAAGATTTAACCGTAAACGAAGCTATGTTGAATCTGCTTTGCGAAGACCCTCTAGTGTATAACCGCGCACCTTTATTTGCGGTGGATGGAAACCTGGTACAGAGTGACAAGAAGTCCAAGACCAATTTTCTCCTGGACTGTGGTGCTACAACAGTGTATGTATCGCGTGGATTTGTCAAGGAACATGGATTGAAGACTCAAATGTACTCGGAGCGTACCATTCGAGTGAAGCTTGGCAACAACAAGATTGGAGAGTCCAAGTTGGAACTAGTGAAGGTTGAGATTCAACTCAAGGGTGTGCCCAACTATCTGTGTGTTGCTGTCGTCTTCGATATCCCCGATGAGTTCGATTGTGTTCTCGGGATGCCATTCTTTGTGGATGTACAACCGAACGTCGACTGGAAACGTCGATGCTTCAAGGATGCCGACTCCGGTGGAGCCTCAGCAATGGATACTTCGACTCCCTGCGGGAAATGCAGTCAGGCGAATGGCTCTGGGCTTCACGATGCTGTGGACAGCGAAAGCTCCACCACGATAAGCCGTGATTCCTGTCGAGCCGCCGTGCCAGAAACGCAGTCGAAGTGCGAGGTGGACGCTGCTGAAAGACCAGCTGGAGACGTCAAGAATCTCTCTCGGAGAGAGAAGAAGGATGCTCAAGTGGAAGCAATGTTTACTCTTGGAGTAGTTGACTCGGAAGGAGTTGAGACAAAGTACATCACAAGGAAGAAACTGAGGAAGTTTCTACGTCTATCCGCGAAGGACCAACCCGAACATGATTTCATGATCGTGCTGACGAACGACACGATCAAGGAGATTGGACGCGACATCAAGCGGAGTGACGAACCGGATAATGTTGGATCAGAGAAGGCTAAACGATTTCTTCACACTGACTGGGAGTCATTCAAAGATAATCCAGCGTTTCCAGTTCTTGAGGAGTACAAGGATACCGTGTTCAAGCCAGAGTTGCCTGATGGGTTACCTATGGAGCGTGAGATCGAGCACCGGATCGATGTGAAGGATACAAGCGTGTCGATGTATCGTCAACAGTGGCGACTGTCACCGGAGCAGAAGACCGAGATCGACAAGTGGGTACGCGAGATGATTTCCAAGGGATTGATCCGTCCAAGCATCAGTCCCCATGCAGCCCCGACGTTTTGTGTTCGTAAACCCGTTGGATGGCGCATTGTCCATGATTACCGTTATCTCAACACGAACACAATTCGCCAGAGTGTGCCGATGACTCGGAAAGAAGATGTTTTCGACAGTATGGCAGGTGCCTACTATTTCTCGTGCATGGATCTGATGTCTGCCTACTACCAAGTACGAATGAAGACCGATCACATCAAGTATACAGCATTCCAAGCTCCAAGTGGATTGTACGAGTATCTAGTGTTACCCATGGGAGTCAGCAACGCGCCAGCAACGATGCACCGGTTGACATCGTCACTGTTCAAGGGGTTGCCACATACCCGGTCGTTCTACGATGACATTTATATATTCACGAAGTCCAAGGATATCAGCAAGCATCTCCAAGCGCTACGCGATGTGCTCGAGATTCTCAAAGCAAACAAGCTGTATGTGAAGTTGTCCAAGTGTGTTTTTTGCGCCGAAGAGATCCCATGTCTAGGAGATTTTATCGGGCGCGACGGTGTGCGAATCGACCCAGACAAGGTGCAAACAATTCGAGATTGGCCAGTTCCAAGAACGCAAGATCAACTGCACAGTTTTCTCGGTTTGACTGGATACGTCCAACGATTTTGTGAACAGTATGCAGAGCTGACGGCACCTCTGTTTACTCTGCTGAAGAAGAAGAACCAACGGAACTCGAAGATCTCACTGAACACAAAGCAACTCGAGAATTTCAAGGAACTGAAACGACGACTAGCTGATACACCCGTTTTGCACTTGCCCGATTTCACCAAGCAGATGCATCTACGAACCGACGCGAGTCAGTTCGCTGTCGGTGGTGTTCTTTTCCAAGTGGTTGATGGTATCGAGCGACCGATCGCGTTCACAAGTCGGAAGATGAAATCAGCAGAGTTGAAGTACCCCACCCAGCAACAAGAGCTACTTGCAATTGTCAATGCGTTAGCTGCATTTCGGATTTACTGTTTGGATCGACCAGTGATGATTGAAACGGATCACAAGTCTCTCGAAGGTATTTTTCAGCAGAAGATGGCGAATCGACGACTCGCTCGATGGTATGACATCCTTGCAGAGTACCAACCAGTTTTCGCGTATCTTCCTGGTGCTAAGAATGGTATAGCTGACGCACTCAGTCGACGACCGGACCTCGAACCTGAGACGAAGGAGTTTCATGATCTCCTCGTCCCAAGCTTCAACGAGACGAGCTATCAGCTTCGTATGACTGAGATCCGACCCACCAGCGACTTGGTCAAGATTATCATTGATGGTTACAAGAAGGACAAAGTGATACAAGAGATTCGACATGTGATTGACAAGCGAGACGATGGTTCCACTACCGTATCTGGAAAACAGTACAAGGCGTATTTCGTGGAAGATAACCTGGTGTGGTATCAAGGATCGACCGACGTGAAACCAAGGATCGTGGTGCCGAACACCCTGAACGTGAAGCACAAGATTATATCTGAAGTCCACGATTCCAACTACGGTGGTCACCCCGGTACAGATCGTACGTACTTGAAGTTACAGGCGGACTGGTATTGGCCACGGATGATTCGGACGATCAAGAAGTACATTGCCGACTGCGAAGATTGTCGTCGAAACAAGCCTCGACTCTCAAAGACCCCAGGTTTGATGGAGCCGTTGCAGATCCCAGACGAGCGATGGCGTTCTATTTCGATGGATTTCATTACGGATCTTCCCGATACCAAGCGAGGCAACAATTCTATTTGGGTGGTGGTCGACCGTTTGACAAAGCGTTCGCATTTTATTCCCACTGTGAAGACTGTTTCGGCTCAAGAAGTGGCAGCGCTTTTCATTGACAACATTTGGAGACTTCACGGAATGCCACAGGATATTGTATCGGACCGTGACACTAAGTTTATCTCGGGATTTTGGAGTCAAGTATTTGAAGACGTCGGGACCAAGCTCAAGATGACGGTAGCATATCGTGCTCAGGGGGATGGCCAAACGGAGCGCACGAACCGGACGCTTGAGGAGTATCTACGCTGTTACGTGTCACCTCGACAAGACAACTGGGATGTACATATAGCGAATGCGGAGTTCGCCATCAACTCAGCAGTAAACTCCAGTATCAAGATGTCTCCGTTTGAGGCGGATCTTGGATACGTACCAGCCAACCCTCTGTCAGCACTCGCTGCATCAAAGCGACGGCGACTGCAAGGCGGACGACGACAAGGTGTCAAGTTTACAGAGCATCAAGCTGCAGTGTTGCGGCAGTGCCAAGAGGCTCTTGAAGACGCTCAGGCTCACATGGCAGACGTTTATGACAAGGGACGCAAAGAGCAAGAGTTCAAAATCGGCGACCGTGTGTATTTGAGCACGAAGAACCTCGACACGGCGCATACAGGGTTTCCAAACTCTCGCAAACTCGGCCCCAAGTGGATTGGACCGTACTCAGTCGTTCGACGGGTTCACAAGCATGCGTATGAGCTCAACCTACCTCCTGGGCTCAAGCTCCATCCCGTGTTCAACACAGGATCGCTCAAGCCGTATGAGCAGCCGAGCCGACTTTCAAGACCACAAGATGTCATTTTACATGACGGAAGAGTTGGCCAACTCGTGGACGCGGTTCTCAAGAAGCGCAAGCGCCAAGGATCGTGGCAGTACCTCATTCGGTGGGTGGGTGAGGAGAAGCCCACCTGGGAACCACTCGAGAATCTGCATCAAGTGTCCGGACTTGTGCAAGAGTTTGAAGCGAAGCGACCGCAGCGGTCAAGCAAGCGCCGGCGAGTTGCAAGTACAGAGGAAATAGTCACCAGCAACTGAAGATGTACTTGCGAACTTGCGCAACGTAATATTGTTGCTCAACGGACTCGTCGACAACTTAATGCACAAGTATATCGCAACATTGTGGCCAAGCAACTCAATTCGACTCGCGAACGCAAACAAGTACATTTATTGTTCGAGAAAACAACACTTACAGAAGCTCTACATATCGAAGGAACATCAAGCTAGCCGACCAGGAGACATGGTACTCGCAAGAGGTCCGCGCGCAAAAGAGGGCTTAGAGGAGCTCCACACGACGGAGGAACATCAAACCAGCCAACCAGGGAACGCAGAACTCGCGAAGAGGTTCTCGAACAGCATCAGCATCGGACGCATAGCAACCACGATCGGTCACCTCAATGACGAAGCAGTGCGCGAGACGCCGAGGATAGGGGTGGAACCCTGCACACAGATAAACGCCAACCGGCAGTCCAAGCGACACCAGGTGAGCTGTCGTATTGGGACCACTGACGCTGTCTTCATGCAGGTTACGCTCAAGGGTAACCTCCGAGATCTGGCGATCGCCGCTCGCACGTGCCCGCTGGTTAAGCCATTTAATGAACCGGCGAAGCAGGGGCCATACCACGATCGAAGCCTGCGGGTGAGGCTGGTTTACCGTGGCGAAGAACTCATCGACGAGCTCCGGCGATGCCCAGGTCCCCAGTCCAAGAAACTGAGAAGCAATGGACAGCGCAGTAAACCCACATCGTCCATAGTCATCAGCAGCAATCGAGAGAGGAATTCCAAGCTCGCGGCAGTACCGTCGGAAGGAAATGCATTCCCCGGAGTCCTTCCAGTCATCGACAAGACGAAGATCATCGCTGAAGTCGCTGAGCTCCGCCAGGAGCTGGTCACGGGGCTCCCAAGTACGTGAACTCTGCCCGGTATATCCGGCCCAGATGACACGGTACTCGTACCGTCCAGGCTCTCCACGACGATCAACAATCGCCCACACGGCGTAGCGGCGCTCAGAGACGGACTCAGCACGTCGGGCGAGAACGGTTCCAAGCTGATCGCGAACACCTCGCAGCTGACTACGGACTTGACGACGCGAACTTGAAGAACTTCTCGACGGCGTACTCAATCGAACCATGGCAACCCGAATCGCGAGTTCTATGCGCAGGGTAAGACGAGCACGCAGCGAGGACACGAAGAAGACCAAAGGCCGAAGCAGCACAATTGAAAGTGAGACTTCGGAGCAGTGGCGGTGTCCTGAAAGAAGACACGGACACAACCCAGGCCAAGAACCGACGTCTTCGACAAGTGCACGAAGACGACGCCGAGGATGAAGAACTTCAACGAGAATGATCCCAGCGAGACTGAGAGGTCCATCCAGTATTGGAGGGGTGAGTGTATCAGAAATGATAGATATGCGTTTAGAAAGTCTAGGCTATTAAGTAGGTCATGCTAATATAGGGGCTCCCGCAACCAGTCATTTGGTTGCCGGGCAGTTGGTCGGGGATCGACCACACTTCGGATTCTCCCCGCCAGCCCCAACCAGCTTCACCTCTTCTCCCTCCAGCCGGGGCCAGTTTGAATCAACGCCACGTAGATGCCGAGGACAAACGCGTATCCTGCAAGACCGAGACGAACAGTAATCTGAGCCACGGAGATCACGGGGCAAATAAACGACATTAACCCTACAAAATGAAACATCAACGTTAGCGTAAGGGATGTTGATAGCAACAGCAAACTGCCGTACCATTAGGGATGATGTCGTCGCAGCAGTTGAAGGGACCCGTGCTCCATTCACCTACAGTGATGCCGTTGTGGTCGACACCTTCACCACACTCGAGCTTGTTGGGGTAGACGAACGTGGTCACTGGATTGGTTGACTGCTGGTTCGTCATTGCGCTGGAGGCTGTAAATGTGGTTGTGGAGAGGAACAGGGTCATGGAGAGGCAGTACCATTATTGAGAAGTATGATGGATAGAGCAGATCCTGAAGTCATTGAACTGGATCTGAAAAACTCGAACGGATTCGTGTACTTTATACTACAGTAGGCAGAAGCACCGGATGGAATGCTTGGAGATTGATGGCCAGCAAGAACATGGTATCGTCGCTACAGTTGCCAACGTATGAATCGATAATGAATGAATCCGTCACGTTCTCTATTCTTTTCACCACTACGGAATAAAAGAAAAAACCAACGCTTAGCCGAAAGTGTAACCCGGAAGTGTCGCTCGTGGTAGAATCGCAAACGTGTTGCTTTCGAACGACTCGGAGTGGTCAGCCATCTGTGCAATAGTGCAACAAGGGCAGAAGATCGACGAGAAGGCATCCTCCATCAAGGAGCCGGGGATGGAGAACAGGTACCGCATGCGAAAACGAATACGGATCGTGAAAAGCAATACCAGCACACCCATGATCACGGCCAGAGTGCTCAGTACGTCAACTTTCGTCACTGCAGCACCGAATACGAACCCATCGACAGACAAGTACGAGAAGAGCACAGGGAAGAAATTGGCGATACCCAGACGCGCACAAATCTGCGCCATGGAGACACCAGGACACAGCATCGGCGTGATGGCTGGAATTCATTACACCATTAGAACTCAGTTCGTACCATTAAAATGCAATACTTCTTACCATTAGGAATGCAGTTCTTGTAACAACTACTGAAAAGTCCACTCTTCCACTTTCCAACCACGAGACCGTTGTGATCAACACCTTCACTTGCAGGTGTTGGTACCATTGGTACGCTTGGATCGTCAGCTTTGCTCGCCATCATTCTTCCTACCAAGCTCGTGTACTTTAGCCGAATGCCCCAGGCATCACTACAAGTTTAACAGCAGGATCTCTTGGATTGCGACGCTTCATTGGGATCTATCGACCGGTCAAAGCAGCGCGACCGTCCATGACGTCGTGTAGCGGTTTGTTGGAGAAGTTTCGACTTAAAGCGACGCCAATTCGTCCTGTTCTGCTAGTGAGTCACTAGTAGTGGTGACACAGAAGATATGAGTGAGCGCTGTGCGTGCCAAAATTACTGGACACAATCATCTTAAGCCCGAGCGTGTTTGAAGTCGGTGCTCACGACGATTCTTGCTGCTGTAGCTTCAGCGTACTAGTACTTTATCTATCTTTTTGCCGATCAACGGGGAATTTGACGAGTTAACTTCAACGCGGTAGACTTTTGACTGTCACTTGGTTGTTGGAGAGTTTGCACATCGCTGCGAGACTGCAACAATTCGATCGTGTCGGGCGTTGACTAAAGTTCGGTCATTGCCACCCTGGGGCTTGTCTGCTGTGCGTCAGCCAACTGGGAATTCAACTGTCGACGCCACTGCAATTCGTTTAACGTAAAACCAATGTACGTACACTAGCTGTGCTTCAGTCTCTGTGCCACCGTTCGGTGGGGAGAAGCGATGCCAATCGCGGCGGAATGAGCAGCGGCAGTGTCCACTCATAACTGCTGTGCATCAAGCAAGAAAGACTGATGCAGACCCAGAGTCTGGGGACCCTTTGCAGCCCTTGCTGGGTGCCATCGGATGACTTGGGGACCATCTCGCAACAGCAATGGCACGTGAGCTTGAGTGCCTTAACATCGCCATACTTAAGCCAAGTGAGCTCGGCGCCATCTGGTCCTACTTTGCGCAAGCAGGAGGATGGGATGGTCACTGTAAGGTGAGGAATCAACCGACATGCAAGCCCCAACACCGGGCTGGCAGACCACAACGAAGCCATAACGGCATTTGGCGCTTCTACTAACTACAATGCACGCTCATGCTGGCAGCAACACAAGTGCAGCACTTAATCTCCACGCTCTGCAATGCATTTGGCGCGATGGCGCTCCACAAAGTCGCTTCAATTTGCAAGCGGTCACGGTACATGGTTGCACTGGTTTTAACCAATAGACGTATAAAAAGGCGAAAGATCGTTCACTTCAGCATCTTTCTCGGATCCTATACTTGATGTTTGTATCGAGCATACAATTTGTCATACATACTGGTGGTCTCTTCATCCCATACAAACTGCCATATCAAATGCTGCTTCGACATCAGACGTTGCGCATTCCGCATTTTGCGCCGCAGCCCGCACTCCGCGCGCCCGGTAGAGAGACCATCACTCTTCGATTGTCGGCATGTTCCGCATCCACCGCCGTGCCCTCCAGTCTTCTTCCAGTCTCTCCAGCCGCCTCTCGGCGCTCGCCCCTCGCTCTCATGGCGCTCGAGGCTTCCGCTCCATACCAGGCGAAGGTGCTGACAAGCGCGCGCTCTTCCAGCAGAAAGGTCTGTACCGCCAGATAGAAGAGAAAGATAGCTGCGGTGTTGGTATGATCGCCAGTCTTAAGAAGCAGCCGTCGCGCTCCACCGTTGTGCAGGCCAACGAGATGCTTGTGCGTATGTCCCACCGCGGCGGCTGTGGCTGCGACCCTGCGTCTGGAGACGGCGCTGGAATGTTGGTCGCTTTGCCACATGACTTTATCACACGCGTGGCTCAGGACGGCGAGTTTGGAGCTGCTGCGAAGCTGCTGAAGCTCGACAAGGAGAAGTATGCTGTGGGTAATGTGTTTTTCAACAAAAACTCGCCAAACGACATCCCAAAGGCCAAGAAGACCTTTGACGACATGGCTGACGCTATGGGACTCAAGATTGTGGGATGGAGAGCTATGCCCACTACGTCCAACACATTAGGTGCCACGTCGCTGGCTTCGGAGCCTCACGTTGAGCAGGTTATGGTGCTTAACGAGAACCCGAATCTGTCGGGAGATGACTTTGAAAAGGAGCTTCTGCGACTACGCAATGTGGTCACGTCCGTGAACGAAAAGAAGTTCTCGGATTTTTACGTTAACTCGCTAAGTAACAGGACTATCACGTACAAGGGCCAGCTCACGCCTGAACAGCTCTTTGAGTACTACGACGACCTGTCAGCGAAGGACTTTACGTCTTACGTGGCGTTGGTACACTCGCGCTTCTCGACAAACACGTTCCCGTCCTGGGACCGTGCACAGCCCAATCGCATTATGTGTCACAATGGTGAGATTAACACGCTGCGAGGCAACAAGAACTGGATGTATGCCCGCGGTGGCACCCTTCACAGCTCGTACTTTGGCAACCGCACGTCGGACCTGCTGCCAGTGTGCTCAGACTCCAAGTCGGACTCGGGCAACTTTGATGCGGTACTGGAAATCCTCACGAAGGCCAGTTCCTGCAATCGCTCACTTCCTGAAGGTATGATGATGATGATCCCTGAGGCTTGGCAAAACGACCCACTAATTGACCAGCACAAGAAGGACATGTACAAGTACCAGTCGTTGCTTATGGAGCCGTGGGACGGACCTGCCATGATGGCGTTCACGGACGGCAAGTACATTGGTGCTACGTTGGACCGCAACGGTCTGCGTCCGAGTCGATACTACGTCACCAAGGATGACCACGTGCTTCTTTCGAGTGAGATCGGTGTGCTCGAGCACCTACCGGAGAAGGACATCAAGTACAAGCGTCGTCTGGAGCCGGGCAAGATGTTCCTGGTGGATTTCGAGCGCGGCATGATTGTGTCGGACGACGAAGTCAAGAAATCTGTCAGCGAAAGTCGCCCTTTTAAGAAGTGGCTGGACGATAACCTCGTGTCGCTTTCAGAGCTGACTGTGGCCAAGAAGGAAAGTGTACCACAAAAGCGTCGCCCGAACTACGCTGAGCTCAACCGTCGGTTGAACATGTTTGGCTTCACGACTGAGACGATGGATCTCCTTATGATGCCGATGGGCATTAACGGCAAGGAGCCTTTGGGCAGCATGGGAAACGATGCGCCGCTGGCTGTCCTGTCGGAGCAACCCAAGCTACCGTTTGAGTACTTCAAGCAGCTATTTGCCCAAGTGACGAACCCGCCTATTGATCCTATTCGTGAAGAACTGGTTATGAGTTTGATGTGCCCTGTAGGCCCAGCGGCAAACGTCCTGGATGCGACGTCTGAGCATGCCAAACGCTTGATGGTGGAACACCCGGTCATGTCGAGGGCCGAGATGGATGCTTTAAAGAGCACCAGCAACGCCGATTGGACGCCGAAGGTTTTGGATGCCACATTCGCCGCAGGAAGTGGCGCTCGCGGTCTCGTCGAAGCACTCGACCGACTCTGCGAGCAAGCTACGGATGCGCTTGTGAATGAGAAAGCCCCGATTATTGTATTGTCGGACAAACTCGCTGGTGTGAATCGTTACCCAGTGCCATCACTGCTTGCAGTTGGTGCTGTTCACCAGCACCTTTTGCGTACTCAGCAGCGTACAAGTGTCGCTCTCTTCTCGGAGTGCGGTGACGCCAAGGAAGTGCATGACTTCTGTACCTTATTGGGTTTTGGTGCTGATGCTATTAACCCCCACATGGCTGAGATGGCCCTGAACAAGATGAACGACGAAGGATTGCTGTATGCACACTCCAAGAAGGAGATGGAGAACTCAGAAGTCTTTGACAAGTACCGCACTGCTGTCGGCAAGGGCATCCTCAAGGTCATGTCTAAGATGGGTATTTCTACACTTCAGTCGTACAAGGGTGCTCAGGTGTTCGAGGCTGTGGGTCTGGGTGACGATATTATCAGCATGTGCTTCGAAGGCACGAACTCGCGTATTCAAGGCACGGACTTTGAGGCTCTTTACACGGATATTTCGCGCTTCCACGAGGCTGGCTACCCGCTCCACTCGGATATGCTACCCCTGATTCGTAACCCGGGCAGTTATCACTTCCGCAACGACTCAGAAATCCACTACAACTCGCCGAAGAACATTGTGGCATTGCAGCGTGCTGCTCGTGAGAACTCTCGCGAGGCATATGCGCAGTACGTCGAGGAGACAAATGACCTGTGCAAGCGTGTTAACCTCCGTGGCCTGCTGGACTTTAAGTTCGTTGGAGAAGATAAAATGCCGAAGTTAGAGGAAATGGAGAGCATCACCGATATCGTAAAACGTTTCAATACTGGCGCTATGAGCCTGGGCAGTATCTCCCAGGAAACCCACGAGGCCTTGGCTGTTGCCATGAACACGATCGGAGGACGTAGCAACACCGGGGAGGGTGGAGAGGACGTGAAGCGTTTTACGAAGCCTGGTGGTCCGCCTAACCCCCGTCGCTCGGCTATCAAGCAGGTGGCTTCGGGTCGTTTTGGCGTGACGATGAACTACCTTACAAACGCTGACCAGCTTCAAATCAAGATGGCGCAGGGAGCTAAACCCGGCGAGGGTGGTGAACTTCCAGGCCACAAAGTCAGCGACTACATCGGCTCCATGCGTCACACGACGCCCGGCGTGGGTTTGATCTCACCGCCTCCTCACCACGACATCTACTCAATCGAGGACCTAGCTCAGCTGATCCACGATCTAAAGCATTCGAACCCTTCGGCTGAGGTATCAGTGAAGCTGGTGTCTGAGGTCGGTGTCGGTGTTGTAGCTGCTGGTGTTGCCAAAGCTAAGTCGGATCACATTACCGTGTCGGGCCATGATGGTGGTACCGGTGCATCGTCGTGGACTGGTGTGAAGAACGGCGGTCTTCCATGGGAGCTGGGTCTTGCTGAGACGCAACAGACGCTAGTGTTGAACGATCTGCGTTCGCGTGTGAAGCTGCAAACCGACGGTCAGCTGAAGACCGGCCGAGATGTGATGGTTGCTGCTCTTCTCGGTGCCGAAGAATATGGCTTTGCCACTGGACCTCTGATCGCTCTTGGGTGCATCATGATGCGCAAGTGCCACTTAAACACTTGCCCTGTTGGTGTTGCCACTCAGGACCCGGAGCTCCGTAAGAAATTCCAGGGCCAACCGGAGCACGTCGTGAACTTCATGTTCATGCTTGCTGAAGAAGTGCAAGATTACATGCGCCGACTGGGTTTCCGCAAGCTTGACGAGTTGATTGGCCGCGCTGACCTGCTCAAGGTAAACCAGGACGCGTTGCACTACAAGAGCCGCAAGCTGGATCTGTCTCCACTACTGATTAACGCCAGCACGCTGAACGAGGGCGCTGGCGTCAAGAAGGAGATGGAACAGGATCACGAGATTGAGAAGTGTATTGACATGCGCTTGATTGACAAGGCCAAGGTTGCTCTGGAGAACAAGACGCCGGTAGTGATCGAGGATATTGCGACCAACCTGGACCGTACGCTCGGCGCCACGCTGTCGCACGAGATCTGCAAGCGCTACGGTGAGGAGGGTCTTCCTAACGGAACTGTCCACTTGAAGCTCAAGGGACACGGTGGACAGAGTTTGGCGTTCGGTCTTGCCAAGGGTGTGCGCTTAGACCTGGAGGGAGACTCCAACGACTACGTTGGCAAGGCGCTTTCAGGTGGTGAGGTGTCAGTGTACCCGGGCACGGACTTCTCAGAGCGTGCCAACCCTGAAAACGTGATTGTTGGCAACGCAGTTCTGTACGGCGCCACGAGTGGCGAAGCATTCTTCTCGGGCAAGGCTGGCGAGCGATTCTGTGTGCGCAACTCGGGTGTGAAGGCTGTCGTTGAGGGCGTCGGCGACCACGGCTGCGAGTACATGACTGGCGGTCGCGTGGTTGTCCTGGGCGATACTGGTCGTAACTTCGCCGCCGGAATGTCGGGTGGTATCGCTTACATCTTTGATGAGGAGAACACATTCCAGAAGAAGTGCAACATGGGTATGGTGGGCGTGGGCCCGCTGACCGAGACGGCATCAGACGAAGAGATCCAGGAGGTGAAGGCTCTCATCGTGAAACATCTAGAGCGCACTCAGTCGCCCAAGGCACAGAAGCTGTTGAACAACTGGGACGCGTCGGTGCACAAGTTCATGCGCGTGATGCCGTCCGATTACGAGCGGGTGCTTCTCCAGCGTTCGGCAGTTATGAAGGAGATCAAAAAGTCGGCTTCGGCTTCCGCTTAATCTAATGATCACTAAGAAATGTATGATGACGGAAATGGCGCAAGATGTTAGTGTACTGAGTACACTGTACTCCTCCGCTGAGTATGACCGCCGATAGCCGCATAAAATAAGATACAGAAACATCAGACATCTCACAGGACATGTTTCTCTTCAAGAATGTCGGATATGCTGTACCATTTCCCACAGGTTTCGAGCGCACCAAGAAGAAATTAGTTGATTCACAGTTATCGGACTTCTCGTTTTGCTAACTAAGATTTAAGATATCAAAACTGGAAATCACTTGACCATTACGTACGAGGAATCCAAATTCGATGTTCAGGTGGATAAAACTTCAGGGTTCGAAACCGAAACCAAGTTGTCGAAGGACTTCGACGACTACGGCCTCATCAACACCGATCTTTTCCGCATGAGAGTATATGAATTGACAATGTCTGCGGAAGGAACCTAGCACCGCTTGTGTGCTTGGTCTCTCAACTCGCGTTTCACGAAAGTGTATATCATTTCGGAGTCTCCACGTTGCGTGAAAAACAATTGCAGTATGAACGCGCCAAAGAACGAGGAGAGTCTTGTGCCTCTGTCTCGCTCGATTTCGCAAATAGCAGTAGCCGAGAAGATAGCGTCGCAGCGATACATATTCCGACAATGTCTTGTGAATCCGGGCTTGAGGGCATCCTAGCTCCTTCAGCGGGTGAGGGTTCACCGACGTTGTCGGGCAGAGCACATCGATCCAATCTTCTCGCTTCAAGTTCGGTGTGAAAATATTCCCATACGAGCGATTGCGTTCCTTTCCCGGATTCAACGCCAAATACCGGTGGGAAATTTCGTCAAGTAGAGGCTCGTATTTCTCCAACCGTTGGGTGGCAGCGCTCGATCAAATATCTGGGATAGTTAGTGATACAACGCGAATATGTCCGTCGCTCACACCTGAGGCATCATTGGTTGTAGACCACCATGAATCTCACAAAAGAATTCAAAAGCTGTCGGCCATCTGAAGCCGTCACTTAGGAAATCCGCCAGGCATAACTTCTGCATAGCTGAGATACCTCGGCATAGATGTTTGAACTTGATATTTCCTTCACCCAATGGAGTTGGCGGTAGACCTTGCGGGTGCGAAACCTGGAAATCAATTGACGTGTTCCACCATGGTTTCGAGCGCACCAAGGCTCTTTGTCATGATGAATTGCTTGCGCTTCACCCAGCTGACAGAGCTGAAGTAGAAATCCCTTATCAGGGCATTTTGACCTGACTTGCCTTACAATGTACATGTACATCATGAGGTCATGCGAACACACCTACTTTACCTACTTCGATTGACACCGATGGCAGTGAGAAAAGTGAGCTAGAGCTCTCTAGTGTGGGTCGTTACAGTCGAAGACATCCCTGGTTATGAGAACATGCTCGCAGCAAAATACACAACGTAATATAAGCATGGCTACACCACCAGGGTTCTCAACTGAGGCATTAATCTCACAAGTTTCTGAGAGTTGTCCTGGATACCGTATTCATTGATTCAAACTACTTCGACTGAGAATCAGCCTAAAAAGAAAATGATTCTCGCTTTGTTAACAAAAACTAAAAACTGGAAATCGCTTAATCAATTCGTCATTATGTACTACGAAGAATCCAAATTCGATGTTCAGGGGAAAAACCAAGCTAGAAGAGACTCAGGGACACTGTAGTGTGTTGTTTTAGAGTTAGCGCTTAGTTACCGAAGCCTTAGTTCGCTAGGTTCTTGCAGTCCAACGGGGGTATTTTGCCATCCAGTACGTCGTGTAATGGTCCAGGAGAGTGCTGCTGATAACATCACCTTCCAACTGTTTCATCTTCGTCAGCATGGTTTCTGGGTTATAACCCATGTTCTCAATGCGCTGGAAGATAGCTTTGTTTTGGTCAAGAATATACTTCTCATTCCCAGCAAGAGCCTTGACGTAATAGGCATCCAGCTTTGACAACTCGTTGAATGACTTGCTCTTCGTCAGTCTAGCTGCAACTTTCTCGGCCGCTTTGTTTAGAAACTTCTCCGAAAGCGACTTGGTGAGTTGAGGCGCCCTCTCCTCTTCGTCATCAGCAGCTTCTTGGTGAACTCTCAGGAACCGGTTGTTGGTATTTTCGGTCTGCACGTGATTTTGGGGAACTGCGAGACGCTGGGAATCGCTCACTGCGGAAGCTCCGTCGCAGCAAGCCAAGATGGCGGCTGTAGTCACGAGCACGACGTAGGCCAGACGCATGGGTGTATTCTAGAGAAGAGACGTCTTGAGCTTGAGCCTTGAGTGATAAGTAGCGAAGTGAGCTTGCAAACAGCAAATAACGCATTTGAGTCCCCGGGACCATGACGTTTATCCATTACGAATTTGACAGACAGATGTGTAAGGGACATCCAATACATATTGAGATGTAGAGGAAACTAAATCATGCAGATGTAATAACCTTGCTTTCTAAAAGTACTTTAACATATATCAAAGGTTATTACTTGTTCTACATCCTTTTCCCAGGCAAAATAGTAAAGTGTCAACATGTCGTGGTGTGCCTCCCACTTTCGAATCGCAGGCAAGTGATAATCTTGAGCTTTGCCTCAGCTGGCTCTGCAGAAATACAGCTGAACACGCATCTTACATACTCGATCAAAAATAACTTCATTGGAAGTCGATATCATATCAAGAACGGAAGTTCCCCGTATGATATCGATGTAAAGTTTCGACATCACTAAAGCTTCCTACTGAAGCTCTAGCAAAAACCTTAGTTTTGCCTATGTTCCCCCTAGACGGGTGCACTAACCACTTTCAAGTTAAAAAAACTTCTTGTAGACGCAAATGAGTCTACAGCTTACAACAGCAACCTAATTGTGTTTCCTGCTACAAGTCTACCACTAAAATTCCTTTATCTTTCCACACAAGACAACCAAATCAACTTATGGGGATTCTCAATTTGATGTACGGTGTGCATCATGCGGGAATCTTGTCACAGCAGATCCAGGCTTGCATCCTAATCGTGACGTCAAAGGTTACTAGTATGTACATTAAAGCAAAACATGAAGATGGGAGTCGATTTGTTGAGGAAATAAACCGGCCGAATGCATTCATATTTGCGTTACTTTTCGAGTTTGAATTATGTTTTGATCATTATGTTTTGATCATTATAGCGTTATTCAGCCGATTTAATGGTAGATAGCCGCCATCCTGCCACAACAACGTCGACAGCTTCATTCCATAGAACTCGAAGTAAAACAAAATACAATTGCTTTGGATTAAAGGTGGAATAATTCGGCTTCCCAAACACCCAATGGGAAGAAGAAGAAAGGATTAACTTTTAGAGGCAGTGTATGTAATCATTTTCATGGTTGATAACGGACATCTGTGTGCAGCTCGGTACATGTCTGTGTGAGTGGCGGGTGGTCAAGTGGAAGGTCATACTACGGCGAAGCTGGAGCGTTGGCTCATAGCAATCCTCGTCAGCTCACCAAGACTGAAACAAGGGGAACCTGTAGGTCATGACTCCCGCTTCGGCTCCGAAAGCCACCTCAAATGCGGCATGCAATCACTTGGAAAGTGTCAAGAAGTGATTGGAATATCGCAGGTGGACATCACGCTCGTACATCGACAGGAAGGGATCTAACGGAAAGTCAGCGAACAACGCAGCGCGAAACGAGACGCCCGAAGACTGGAGAAGTAGCCAGAGGGAATAGTATTCTGTCCCAACCCACAGGTACATGGGTGGGTACCGTTGGGAAGTCAGCACAAAAACCAGCAACAGGAATGTACGGATAGTACTCAAGCTATAACCGAAGAGGATGCTCCAGAAAGTGGCGACGGCACAACTGGAACAGTTCGTCATCAAACTGGAAACTAGAAGACAAGATGATGCATGGATGAAAGGAGCCCAGAGCAGGGATGGCCAAAAATATATTGGACGGTATTGCAAAACTTCTTTCGATGCGCAGTACTTAGTGCAACTACTTGCAGTACTTTAGAGCTGCGAGATACTTATTGCAATACTTCCATTACTATACAACGGCTTGGCCTTGATCTTTAGTTGCACCTCACACCTCTATCTCCAGATGTTGTTTGCCCTTTGAGGGATTACATTCGCCGTTGATTCAAACCCCAGTTTTCGGGTTAGCTCCTTCAAAGGAAAATAATTAATATCTGTTGTTCTAGCACTACCCACCTGTTAAGTACTTCCAGGCCCCTATCCACCTGTTGTTAGTACCGCCAACCTGTTATCCTGCCAAATGCATTAGCATTCTATTTCATAGGTTACCGCCTTGAAACGATAATCCATTGCGGTCCCAGAACTACTGCGATGAGAAGACTGGGGAGAGACTGCTTCGCCACTCTCCATGGTCGGGTCACACGCGCACTCACTGGGTAAAAAGGAATTTAAAGATGCTTTTGTTTGCTCACAGCGTGCAGTTCACGCTCTTGAGTAGATAAGATGCTGAAGCATCCACCCCCTCATCGTGTCGTGGTGGACATATCCTTGAGAAATTTTCCTCGATTCTTGTGCTATCGGTAGAACATAGATCAGGAACATGGACTTGATATAACCTTACAGGAGCTTCTATATGACTTAAGCGCCTCCATAGTTGAGTAAGGCCAGTCTTAGGAAGGAACGGTTTTCAATATCTGGTGAACGCTCGTCACCAACAGCTATTCATATTAACAGCAAAGCAGGGCTGAATACCTGTTGAAACGCAACAGGTTTGCGGTACTAACAACAGGTGATCAGTGACCAGGAGTACTGAACAGGTGGGCAGTGCTAAAACAACAGATAATAAATAGCAGCCCTTTTCAACCACATTTGCAACTGCGCAGCCTCCAACTCTGTCGCAATCTTCTTCGCTTTCCAGTCGGTTGTCTTCACTGCAGTCAGCATCGTTGCCAAGTCTTCGTCTCCGAATCCGTGTGTCAACGTTTCGATCATTGTCGTCTTCTTCTGAGGGAATCTCACATTATATGCGTCTGTGTACTTGACCAGCAAACTGAATTGTGGGCTCTCCAGCATCTTCGTTGTTGTCTTCAGTCGGAGTTCAGCCAGAACTTTAGCAGGTGTTTTCTTGTCGTTCATCCAGAACTGAATGAACGCGCCGTCCAACTTGAGACCCATATTTTCCGTGCCTTTCGTACCCTTGGCTACTGTAGCTAGACACAACAAGTCATCGTCGAGGTGTTTCCTCAGCATGGGAATGATCGATACCTCTCCTTCATGTTTCGTATTTAAATCGTCCACGTATCTGGTCCAAGAATTGAATTTCGGATCTCGGAGAAGATTCCTAGATCATAGAGCTTGTAGACCTCGTCTGGATCCTTCCCCATTGCTATCCAGCGCTTCAACAAGTCGGTTTCCAATCTCGAGGCGAGTTCTTCAGTGCGTAAATCCGTCTTAGCCGTCTTCAGCATTTTGTACAGCTGGTCGTCTCCGTATTGAGCTGCCAGTATTGAAATCACGGATGTTCGTTTTCCAGAAGTGGTAGCACTCAAATCATTGGCGTACTGGACCCATTTACTGAATTGGGGGTTGTCGAAGATCGACGTGCGAGTCTTCGCCAATTTCATCCGATAAAAGACATCTTCAGCGGGTTTTCCCTTGTTGAACCACGCTTGGAGCTGTTCATCCGTCACTTTTGAAGACTTAAAAAGAGTCGCAAGCTTTTCAGATGTCGAGACGGAGGTGGCTCCTCCTCCCGCTCGTTCTTCACCGTCATAACTTCTCGTTCGTAAAGTTCTCGGTAAACTGCTCTGAAATATCGGGTTCAGCGGCTTCAGAGAATGTACAGTCAAGTCTGAAATACAATCGAAGCAGAGTATCATAATCCACTGTTGGATCTGAAATGTGTATATTCGAAAGCTTGGAATCTTGAGAGGACACGATGTCGATTACTGATATAGCAGGAGCATATCGCAAGGAGCATTTTGAATCTAAATGTTGCCTCGTGACGTTCGTAGGTGATAACCAGTTTGGTTTCCAACAATTCATCGGTTTTAAACAGTTTTTCAAAGAGTCAGAAGCATTATTGAGGCAAAGCTCGAGATTGTCACGAACTACTAGCCTACATCCCATCACAAGATACATGGTACTACATATAGTACGAATGCTGTCAATGGCATCCTGCCAGTACTACCAATAGGCTTTTCTAGTAACAGGTAGTACCTATGTCAGATAAGTGCTGCGAAGTACAGTTGAAGGAAAAGCTCAAGACCATCACGAACCAAAAGATACCTACTGGCTAGAAAGTGTTTGAATCAACAAGAAAAGTCAGACCACCGTCCAATATGCCTCAATACGAAATACAGTGTTTCATGTCAACGGACAAGATAATCGTCAGGTCTGCTCAAAACACTTTCTCCGGATATATAAATGCCCGCAACTTTATTTTGCTGTTTGCAAGCTCACTTCGCTATTTACCACTCAAGGCTCAAGCTCAAGACGTCTCTTCTCTAGAATACACCCATGCGTCTGGCCTACGTCGTGCTCGTGACTACAGCCGCCATCTTGGCTTGCTGCGACGGAGCTTCCGCAGTGAGCGATTCCCAGCGTCCCGCAGTTCCCCAAAATCACGTGCAGACCGAAAATACCAACAACCGGTTCCTGAGAGTTCACCAAGAAGCTGCTGATGACGAAGAGGAGAGGGCGCCTCAACTCACCAAGTCGCTTTCGGAGAAGTTTCTAAACAAAGCGGCCGAGAAAGTTGCAGCTAGACTGACGAAGAGCAAGTCATTCAACGAGCTATCAAAGCTGGATGACGCCTATTACGTCAAGGCTCTTACTGGGAATGGTAAGTATATTCTTGACCAAAACAAAGTTATCTTCCAGCGCATTGAGAACATGGGTTATAACCCAGAAACCATGCTGACGAGGATGAAACAGTTGGAAGGTGATGTTATCAGCCACCGGTACAGCACTCTCCTGGACCATTACACGACGTACTGGATGAAAAAGTATCCCCACTGGACTAGCGTTGTGAATTAGTGCTATACCTCAACTGAAAGAAATCAAGCCACTTTTGCAAAACATTCAGTATTTGTTGCTACCTCTGTTCTCGAAAATTTTATTTCCGAGCTAAGGGGTAGATGCCAGTCGCCTGCTATTCCTCTATTTTCTTATCCCTGTGAAATTCGTTTTGACTATTTGGTCGGGTGGTTTGTCTGAAATAACTGCTATACGTTATGTTTTATTTAATTTTATAAATTCGGGTGGATGTTGCTCCTGTCGTCTACCAGCAACATCAAATGGTAATTTAAAAAGAAATTAGAAATTTATTCGACCAATCATAACGATATAAAACGTGTTTTCGCTTGTGATGTTGCGCTCATGTAGCCGTTAGGATGCAGTTCGCTCTGAAGAAGAACTGTGGATGTCGCCTGGAAGGATTTTACCGTCTTGAAGGTCACGTCTGCGGTGTACAGCACATTTGCTGGTGCCGCTGACTACACCAAGACGCACGTAGTTCACGCGCCGTCGTCCACGTACGGAACTCAAGGGCATCACTGTGTCGGTGCTCAGCTACGTGCCTTGATCGGCCCCAAGATTGTCGCGTAAGTGGGAGAACCGACTGCAGGTTCACTTTTGAGAGTTGATTTGAGCTATGAGCAGACAAGAGGATCGACGTGGTAGTCGTGTGTACCAGTCGAGGAATCGTGGCAAATTGTTTTCCTTACTCATTTCTTTTCAAGTGGTAGTAGCTTTCTGGGTCAGCTACATTTCAATGTTTCGATACAACACCACGCAAGTTCCTTGATATTGTGAGCGTGGTGTACGGTGTGGGTCGATCACCGGTTTTGACGCACGGACAGCAGTACCGAAATCGTACCAATATGGCGTAGTATCTGAACTACGTCTGTCCAGTGTTTCTTGTGCCACTTCACTATACGGGAGTCCCATTCACGAAGACTTCACGCAGTGAAACCCAGGAAGGAAAAACTGGAGAGAATTTTGTGCAGAAGCTGGTATGCATTCGGACCGTCGACTCGCGACCGAAGCGATGCAGGAAGCTGCTGGGACTGCGCAACGTTGGTTACTTGAATGAAGACGTCGAAGCATTTACCAAGGTAGTAGCTCGCAAATACAATCGATTATGTCTGCTGATTCATGGGATTTCTAGAGTAATGCTATTGTGCGAAGAAACGTTGTTGTTTGGAGCTAAATGCGTGAACAGATCCGTTGTTTTCACCACGGTGTTGGCTTGTCCGAGGTGTTTGCAACTTGCATGAATCAGCGTAGTAGCGACCGTATCAAAACAAGTCTGAATGTTGGTACCATCCAACTGGTCATTATCCCGCTGAAACAACCCTCGCTGCGGTTATTGTAAAGCCACTGGACAACAGTCAGGTGGCCATTCCTTGCAGCACCATTCATTGCGGACAGTGTACACTCTGGGATGCTTGCAGTTCTTGCTTGGGTGTCATCTCGTTTTCGTTTCTTGGATTTTATCGCCAATTGAACTTCATGCAAGTATTGGAGCACATGCGACGACACAGACCCCATTGACATAAAATGTTTTTATGACGATGGGCAATGACGATGGGCAATACTTCGAAGTACTACGTACAGTAGTAATCTCATAAAATGGCTCATTTTGCAAGAAAACAAAAAAAACATGTGAGATGAGCGTAAAAGTCAACACCTTGTGTATGACAGAAGAAAGTTAGTAAAGTTCGCGTGGAAACGTACCACAATGTGTCAATGTGAGGTGTAGAATGTATAAATTTCAGACGATCAATTGCCCTTGTACAGTGGCAAATTGCGTCTCGAACACAAATGCCAGCTGATGCAGAGGTGAAAACTCAAATTTCCGCTTCAACAGGACCAAGAGACCGAGAAATCCTACGAACTCCACACTTGTGAAGATGAGGAAATTCTCCACGGTCGATTTCAATTTTGATTCCGTCATTGACGCGGTGTGTGGGTAGTGCGCTGCAACTGGTAGGTGGAAAAGCGCTACGAGGTACAGAGAATACAACGTTGGCACGATGAATTCGATGTACTCGGCCATGAGAATAAACTCAGCATGGAACAGTATTTGGAGTGCGTCGTACACTGCGTCTTCGTGAGAAATAGATTTTACTGCCTTCATATTCATTGCATCCGAAGGTTGTCGATCTGTTTGCCTTCTAAACATTTGCTAGTCGAAGATCTTTGATTTTTTCGTGTGGCAAACTGCTGCAGCAATAGGACCTGATCCCTTAGACTGCACTGTCATCGTAGCCGAGCTCCTTACACTTCGTTTATCGTGTTTACTTGCATATCGCTCTATTGAATTCGGCATCAGCTTCGTGGGAGCAAGATAGGGTGATACCAAAGTGAAAAGTGCTTGGGGATCGGACAATCCATCTACGAATGCTCTACTTTCGACAGAAAAATGAAGCACGAATGGTGCTAGTACTCGGATCCGACTACATGACATTTGAGAAGGGTTCATCTCGTGAGTTGCCAGTTCAATTAATCGTTGGAGATCTCTTAAATACTGCGTTGGTAAGTTGCATGACGAGTTCATTTCTTGAGAATGACTGTGGTGACCTAAGATGTCTCGAAGTGCAAGCATTACGAGATAACTATCGGATACAATGATAATTACAGTTGGCGTTAAAAATTGGATACGCCATGCCAGCAATTCCTTGCGCGAACATGATGATCGTCAGTGTTATTAATTGGTTGCGCATCACAGAGCAATTTTTCAGAGTGTCCAAGCCGATAACAAAAGCAGTCATTGTCAATAAAGTGGTCAGGAATGGCCCAACCATTAGTACGTATCCAAATGGGATCGGAAATCTCCAAAGTGCTGCAACTGCTTTAGAAATCACCACATACACAAGCAAATTGAAAATGCTCCGATTTTCGAAACAGTATTCTTTACAACTCCATTAACCTGAAAAACTACTCCAACCGAGACAACGAACATTGCCAAGAGCAATCGAATCCAGAGCATATAGTTGGCTTGCCATCCATCAGAAGGAGGCTTTAGCGGGAGGCAATCAACAACCGCCACTGCAGGAATTGGAGTGAAGAAACAAACTGCAAAGGCCCGCAAGGTGGAAGCCCCTTCGAGGTATTCTTTCAAGCTCTTGGAGATCACTCGAAGAAGTGAGAAGCTGCTATGAGTTTAGCAACTGCACGTCCTTCATCTTCTCCAACTTGTCGAACTTTATCCGAGACTTCACTCTTGTGACCAACAAGGATGAGGGAAAAGGTAGAAGCTTCAGTCGTTGAGATTAGAGTTGCAACATCCATTGTAGTACACCCATGAAGCTGTTCCGGTCCGTGGCGTCGTAGACAACTAGTGCCGCATCAGCTTGGCAGAAAAAGGAGCTGCCCTGAATTTCTCTTGACCTGCAATATCCCCGGTGCTGCATCCCCACGATCGCGATTCTGGACAAATAATCCTTGCGAGTACCGTGGGTTGGAGTGGTTGAGCTGGTCATTCGATGCAGTAAAGTTGTCTTGCCAACGCCGCTATCCCCTAATACAATCACTACCGACTAATATGTTAGAAGGAAGGGATGGAAACTAAAACTGTGGGGACTCGAACGCCTGCCAAGTGCGTAGCTTTGTGGTACGTACACCAGTGGATCACCAGGAGGCCCTTTTGCCGCAAAGTATTCCTGATATTGCTCTAGCAGTTCAGGTGACACTTTATCAATGTTCTAGACATCGCTTCCAGAATTGCTGTGCCCGCTGACACTCCCACATTATGAGCGTCAATGTGACGCGCTTGCCTTGGGTATTCTGCTCGTGGTGACAGCCGTCGGTCCTGGTGTCACCTTCATAATGGAGGTTCCTTCAAGAAGCGAACTTGATTGTGGTCGATCTGCTTTGAAGGAGGCTGCTATTTATTATCTGTTGTTTTAGCACTGCCCACCTGTTCAGTACTCCTGGTCACTGATCACCTGTTGTTAGTACCGCAAACCTGTTGCGTTTCAACAGGTATTCAGCCCTGCTTTGCTGTTAATATGAATAGCTGTTGGTGACGAGCGTTCACCAGATATTGAAAACCGTTCCTTCCTAAGACTGGCCTTACTCAACTATGGAGGCGCTTAAGTCATATAGAAGCTCCTGTAAGGTTATATCAAGTCCATGTTCCTGATCTATGTTCTACCGATAGCACAAGAATCGAGGAAAATTTCTCAAGGATATGTCCACCACGACACGATGAGGGGGTGGATGCTTCAGCATCTTATCTACTCAAGAGCGTGAACTGCACGCTGTGAGCAAACAAAAGCATCTTTAAATTCCTTTTTACCCAGTGAGTGCGCGTGTGACCCGACCATGGAGAGTGGCGAAGCAGTCTCTCCCCAGTCTTCTCATCGCAGTAGTTCTGGGACCGCAATGGATTATCGTTTCAAGGCGGTAACCTATGAAATAGAATGCTAATGCATTTGGCAGGATAACAGGTTGGCGGTACTAACAACAGGTGGATAGGGGCCTGGAAGTACTTAACAGGTGGGTAGTGCTAGAACAACAGATATTAATTATTTTCCGTTGAAAAGTGAGAAGTCTGTCGACGATGTCAAGTTGCCATTCAGAGGTGTAATTTTTGACTTCGGCGGGACCCCTCTCTTCCCTACGTGGGTACGATATTTGGACACCTTCAGTATTCAAAACCCTGATAAGGTGAATCGATTACTCTCGACAATGACGACCCAATTTAAAAAGAGCCGACCAATGATGCAAATCCTCCAAGCAGCCCAGAAGTTTCCCAGTATGGAAAGAGCCTCAGCTAAGTTGCAGCTACAGCAGGCGGAGAAGTTGTTTGCTACTGAAATTTCCCCTGGTAAAGCTTTTACAATGATGGCGCTTGATAATGTTGGGGATTCAGTACTCTGTTCTCCTGTGTTTACGAAGTGGATGACTTACGTGGACGATTTCAACAAAAGACACCCTGGGAAGGAGGAATCCTGGTTTTTGATTCTACATCACAATTACCAAGGGAGTCATATTGATAGCCTGTTAAAGGCTGCAAGGAAAAATCTCAAAACCAAAGCTTGCCGACACGGTGGAGAAGGCACGCATGGAGTGGTGGCTTACGCGGAAGAATGAACCTAAGTATGCGTTCAAAGACCTGGATCTCAATAACGCAGGAGAAAATACCTTGTCAAGTTCAAATTTCCAGTTGTGGGTCAAGTATTTGAACGACTTTAACCACAAATATCCCGACAAGAAAACGACGATGATCGACAGTATCAGGGCTAGCTACAAAGATTTAGATCTGCTGGATATACTGCCAGCGGCGAAGAAGAACCCCAACACGGAGAAGTTGGCCAAGAACTTGGAAAGTGCTCTGCTTTACAAATGGATAGATGAGAAGGTAACTGTTGCCTTCCTTAAGCGATGGATCGGCCACAAACCTTCTTCTAATGTCTGGATTGAACGGTATAGCGAAAAGCTCAACAAGATTTCATAAAGAGCCTGCTTACTCAAATGAGGTATCCTTGAATTCTCGCCACTACGGGCTGATTATAGTCTCGATAAGCTCATTGAGGCGGAAACTTGCTAATATGAGTTCGACCCTAAAAAGTATTTTTTTTGGCTGAAGCTCCCAAATTTTGAGGTATGGATGACGACGTTAACCACAAGTATCCTGAATAGAAAACGACGATGATCGAGCAAATTTCAACGACAGATGTCTATTACCAATTCTCGATGCAGCTGAGAAGGTTCCTAGCACGGCGAAGATCTCGCAAAAGGCTCTGATTGACAAATGGGTACATGAGAAGAAATCTGTTGCAGATCCGAAATTCGGTCATAAACTCAACGCTTCGTTGTAAATTGGAACGAGCAACGGCTTATGTGGCTACGTTTTACACCCCAGAAGATTTCTCTGGTCAAGTGCAAACATCGTATGTACATTGCGATTTGAACCTTAAATACTTCGGTTTCTTGTTCCACGTTTAAGTAAACAATTGTGAAATTCAGAGACAGACTGTGTTGCACTGATGAGAATGGAAAACCACGTACCCGCCCAGCTTTTTTCATTGGTTTTTACCGTACAGCATGAGTTTTTCGGTATACCGCTCAATCCAGACATTAGAAGAAGGTCTGTGGCCGATCCGTCGCTTAAGGGAGGCAACAGTTACCTTCTCATCTATCCATTTGTCAAGCAAAGCACTTTCCAAGTCCTTGGCCAGTTTCTCCGTGTTGGGGTTCTTCTTCGCCGCTGGCAGTATATTTACCAGAGCGAAATCTTGGTAATTCGCTCTGATACTGTCGATCATCGTCGTTTTCTTGTCGGGATACTTGTGGTTAAAGTCGTTCAAATACTTGACCCACAACTCGAAATTGGGACTGGAAAAGGTTTCCTCTCCTGCCTTATTCAGTTTCAGATCCCGGAAGATGACTTTCGGTTCATACTTCCAGTTTGTTAGCCATTCTTCGATTTTTGCCTTCTCCACCCTGTCAGCAAGTTTAGCAGTCTTTGGGTTTTTCCTCGCTGTCTCAATGACTTTATCGAGAATTTTATAGTCGGATCGAAGTGGCAAGAACCAGGATTCCTCCTTCCTAGGGTGTCTTTTGTTGAAATCGTCCACGTAAGTCATCCACTTCGTAAACACAGGAGAACCGAGTACTGAATCCCCTACATTATCAAGCGCCACCATTTTAAAAGCTTTACCAGGGGAAACTCCAGTCGCAAAAATCTTCTCTGCCTGCTGGAGCTGCAGCGCGGCTGCGACTTTTTCCATACTGGGAAACTTCTGGGCAGCTTGGAGGATTTGTATCATTGGTCGGCTCTTTTTAAATTGGGTTGTCATTCTCGAGAGCAACCGATTCACCTTGTCAGGGTTTTCAATGCTGAACAGGTTCATGTAGGCCATCCAAGTACTGAAAAGAGGATACGAGGATGTGACAAAGTTGTCGTGTAAACTTCGGAAAGGTAGCTTCAGTAGGTCGTAGACTTCATCGACGGATTTCCCATTGCTCAACCACATCAGCAACTGCGCAGCCTCCAACTCTTTCCCAATTTTCTGCGCTTTCCTGTCCTTCTTCTTCACTGCAGCGATCATCTTTGCCACTTTTTTGTCGCTATAGCGATTCGTTAGCGTTTCGATCATTGTTGTCTTTGCCTGAGGGAATTTCACGTTGTAAGCATCTGTGAACTTGGCTAACAGACCGAGTAGTGGATTCTCCAGCGTCTCCAGCTGGAGATCAGTAAGCACTTGAGCTGGCGTCTTCTTTTCGGTGATCCAGAACTGAACGAATGCGTCGTCCAACTTGAGGCCCATACTCTCCGTTTCTTTGACACTCTTTGCTGCCTCAGCCATTTTGAACAGGTCGTCGTCACTGTAGTATTTCCTCAGCGTAGGGATGATCGACGTGAAACCTTTGTGTTTCGTATTCAGATCGTCTACATATTAGGTCCAGGCACTAAACTGAGGATTTTGAAGAAGACGGCTTGATCCGTAGTGTAGGTCATAGAGCTTGTAGACCTCGTCAGGATGCTTCCCCGATCGCAATCCACCGTTTCAATTGTTCCGCTTGTAGTGTCGACGCGAGTTCCTTTGACTTTGAGTCTCTTTCAGCCACTTTGAGCCAGTGTTGCGAAAATAATCATGGAATATGGAGGGTGTACCACTTTACCCTTGGTACCACCTAATGGTCCATTATCCATTAACGGCGATTTCCCTATCACAACTACACTACACTTCCCGCTCGATTGATTCCCTGCTCGATTCCCCGCTCGATTGATTCCCCGCTCGACTTCGTCCAGTCTAAGCTGACGCTTACGTCGCCTCGATTCCTCTCTGCGGCGAATAGCTTCAGCTACGGTGACCTCGTTCCAGAGATGACGATTGAAGCGCAGATACAGAATGAGCTCTAAAGTATCGGGGAGCATTGCCATTCTTCGGTTGCTGTAAATCAGTCCAGCCAAAGAGAATAGGCGCTCAACGTCGTCAGAGGTAGGTGGAATCCAGTCGAGATTTACGTATTTTGGCTCAAGATTCTCACGCTTTTCTTTCAGGGCAGAGTCAGCAAAACCAAGGGTCTCGCGATCGCGGAAATTTGATCCATCATCTGCCGTCCTCAGGAAGCGGTTCAATGACTTTTTCTCCGAGCGAGTGAGCTCGTTTGCGTGGCCATCTTGCACTTTCACAATGCCGTTCTAATCTTGCATTCGTACAGACTGTCGTCGAGTTGGACGAACAAGGCGGCCACAAGATCTCGGTTGGGCACAGTAAAGCTCATCGTGGTGGAAAAGATGCTAGACGTGGAAACTTGAGAGGAGATCTCGAAATGACGAGAGCAAGCTGAAGGTCTGTATACAAATGCGAGGTACCATTGCCAAGGACCCTGGTGAGACAGCTACCTCAATAATGGTGATGGGTAATGGGTATGGAGGGACCATGACCATTAAATTTTGACAGCACTGCTTTGAGCATCGTGTACAAATAGTCGTCTCCGTATTGAGCCGTCAGTGTTGAGATCGCGGATGTTCCTTTTCCAGAAGTGGTGGCACTCAAATCATCGGCGTACTGGACCCATTTGCTGAACAGGGGGTTGTCGGCGAGTTTTCGCCAAATTCATACGGTAAAAGACATCTTTGGCTGATTTCCCTTCGCCGAGCCACGTTTGGAGCTGATCATCCGTCACTTTGGAGAACGTGAAGAATTTGGCGACCATTTCAGAAATGGAAACAGAGATACCCCTTTCTCCTCCTGCTTGCTCGTCACCTCCATTTTCGTCAACATTTCTTGCTTGTACCGTTCTCGGGAAAGCAGCACCAGTGTCATGGACACTATGGGCAGCTGTCGAAACTGTGACGAATATGAGAACAACAACTATCAATAAGCAGTGGAAGTGCATGCTGGACAATCGGTTGCGATATGATAAGCAGCAGACCTCGATGCTTGGTTCGTAATCCACGATGGTGATCGTGACTAAAACACACGAATATTGGTCACGGTCGAGATGCTGAAAGTCGAGTCAATCTGACAGGTTGCATTCTGTGCTTCCAGAGGCGGCCGATTTTCAAAGTGGTGTTTGTTGCGGGCTGTTTAGACGCAGTGGAGTGTGAATGCTGCGGAATATCGTCCAGAGAATCTTGAGTTCAGGAACCGTGAGCGCGGCCAGTGGGTTCGAGGCTATGTCCCAAGAAATTGCCGCAACACCGACTAACATTGTTGCCCACCGTAGTCAGTAGTCGCTAGCATTTTGAGAGGTCCGGTTGTCAACTCCATTGGCAACTGATAAACATTCGACTCGAATCCCCTCCCCCTTCACGATTACACTGAACAACACATCAAGCGGATGTTCGGTAGACAACGATTGGTGACGAAGTTTGACCAGCTACTGTGTACAGCTCTGAACACCAATGCGAGGGCTGCAGAGAATTCTGCGGCAAATTTTCTCAAAATCCGAACTAGAATGATATCGGTGTAGTTCGCCGTGATATTCTTGATCGTCGTCAGCTTAGTGCCTTTGCTAACTTCACAATCAGTTGGAAGTCAGGCGGAATTCAAACGCTTTTTTTTTAATGGTTCATCCAAATGATCGTCCAATTTATGGTTCTTCTCCGGTTTGTTTGACATTCTTGTGCTTGAGTCAAAATGATTGATATTGCATCGCGAAGAATTAAACTTTGGATAATGGAGAATGTATTTTCCTCCGGGCAGAACACGTTGCGACGACTTGAATGCCTTCAGAGTAAACAATTATGGAGGCTATAGTGACGAGTATTTTGTACGATAGTGGCAGCGAAGTACGTATGAATGACACATGTACATGTTAACAAAGGTAAACAGTACATACTAGAGGTTTATTTCTCTATTTGACTGCACAGCTTGGTGTAATTCCAAGGGAAATAAAGTATTACCAGTACCCCCAAAGCGTCTGTCCTACCTCGTGCTCGTAGTTGCAGCCTCCACCTCTGCTTTTTGTGATGGAGTAACCACTGTCAGTAATCTCAAGAGCCTTGGAGTTCCCCAAATTCGCGTACAGTCCGCGAAGATTGGAAACCAATTCCTGAGAGCCCACCACGACGTAGAGAGGACCAGAGAGTTCCTCACAAAAGCGGCCTCGAAACTAAATGTCAGCTGGTATTACAAAATTGGACAACGTGGCGCTTCTTAAAGCTATTCGCAACGAGTACAAAGATAAATTCCGGCACATTGAACATATAGTAAGGATGACGACATTACTTTGGCGACGACGAGCAGCAGATTGCAGATGAGCAGCGGACTGAAGACGAGTAGCAGACGACGAGCGGCATACGACGGACGAGCGGATGGCAGACTGAAGACAAGCAGAAGAAGAAGAAGATACGACGAGCGGGCCGGGTTGAAGAATGAGACCCGCTGACGGAGAATCCAGGTTCACGACCCTTCGACCGAAGATCGTGGTACTTGAAGGGCCGCAGAAGTTCGCTGGGTACACAGTGGACGGCTGGCAGGACGCCATGATGAATGCGAGGCGGGAGTAGTAGAGGTCAGTTTGGAATTTGCCGAGTAGCTGGCAGAGCTATCGGTCGAGCAGTGGTAGTGTCGGTATTGACGCTAGCTGTGAATACACTGAGTGAGAAAGAGGCGGATTGGTGGTTGGTTAGTGTTGTAGTTCAAGGAGTTGCGTCGGGTGTGACAGGACACGGGTATCAGCAGCCCCGTAGGACCCTGGCTCGTGGTATCAGCAGCCCACATCGAGACAGAGGTATCAGCAGCCCTCTAGAGCCCGGGTTTGGCAAAGATCCTGACGTTTCTCTTCATTACCGCACTCAGACGTGAGAATTATCTTCTACAGGCTATTGTATATTCGGTATTAAGTGCATTAGTAGAGTCTGTTGAAGTTAAGCTCCTCGAGTAACACCTTTGATCGGGGTGAAGCTCGTGGTTGTGGGTGTGGTCGTGACGAACTACAGCGCTAGTGAAAGACAAAGCTTACTTGGTGGTCATACAGGGGCCTTCTAACACGGTTGGTTCCGGGCCTTCCAACGCAGTTGGTCCTGGTCAGGAATCTTCACGAGGCTTGGCCCTGAGGCACGAATCCTAGAAGCAGAAGAGAGACGGTGTTTGGCGGAAGAAGAGAGACGGTGTTTGGCGGAAGAAGAGAGACGGTGTTTGGCAGAGGAAGAGGGACGGTGTTTGGCAGAAGAAAGAGACGGGAGTTGGCAGCAGCAGAAGAGGGACGGTAGTTGGCAGCAGCGGAAGCAGAACTAAAGCTGAAGCAGCAGAATTTAAGCCGAAGCAGCAAAACTTAAGCCGAAGCAGCAGAACTAAAGCCGAAGCAGCAGAACTTAAGCCGAAGCAGCAGAACTTAAGCCGAAGCAGCAGAACTAAGCAGAAGCAGAAGCAGCACAAAGCAGAAGCAGAAAAAGAGATGGTTGGAACGCGATCTTCACCCGGTCGTAGTACGCCGAAACCGACAACGCCTAGAGCCAGAACAGCAACCCCCAAACGGGCGAGGCCGCCGAGAACCCGTATGCAGATGGCAGCTAATGACGGAAGTTCGGATGATGACGGAGTGAGGGTGAGCAGTGGTGTCGTGGCAGCGGCACTGAGGCATGGGAATCCTGCTGGTGACAGTGACAGCGATGACCAAGCCCGGGCCGGAGGACGAGGAAGAGATGGTGGAGCTCCACAGGCTCAGGACAACCAGCAGGCACTAGGGCAACAACCTGCTCCGCAACAACCAGCTGGAGGTGGCGTACCACCGCGTCCTGGAAGACCTGTGTTAGCACCTGCGGCACCACAAGCGCCCGCACAAAACAATCAGATGCAAGATGATGAGTTGGAGTCTATGGATTGGTGGGATCACTTGACGCCTGGGCAGCAGAGGTCGATGATGAAGCGTTTCTTGATTCAACCGCCGACAGCAGCTCCTGTAGCAGCACCGGCACCGGTCATTGTAAATGCGCCTGCGACCCCAGCGCCAAGGATGAAGATGAAGGCTTTGCACCTGGAAGACTTCCGTGGTACTGCGGACGAATCCGTGGAGGCATGGCTAGCGACGATTCCCCAAGAAGTAGAGAGGCAGGCTGGATTGGGCGGAGATACATGGACGGCTGAAGAACTGTATTACGGCGTGACGGCACACTTGAAGGATCGGGCAAGCACTTGGCTCACGACGCTGACGTCGAATATGCGCAGAGAGGACAAGACACTGGACTTCCTGGTTCGGAAACTGCGAAAGAAGTACGGAAGGAGGGACAACGTCTTCAAGGTGCAGCAGCGACTAGCATCGAGAGTGCAGAAGCCAGGCGAGCGGTTGAGCGACTACGCTGGTGTTCTCACGGACATTGGTTTCGGTCATCAAGTTCCCGCAGAAGTGTATGTCGAAGCGTTCGTGAACGGCATCAACAATCAAACGGCTGCGATGCAAGTAAAAGGACACGACCCAAAGACGCTAGAAGATGCAGTACAGTACGCTGAGGATACGTGCGGCGAATACGGCGAAGGTTTCCGTGTCACTGACTGGCGAGTTGCTAAACGACGATATCGGGATGAGCAAGGTCTGGTTGTCGGCGAAGAAGACGTCCAACCTCCCCGGAAGAAGTCAGCGGCGAACCCTGTTGATCAGTTGGACTGGAGCAAGATGGGACTTGGCTTTGGAGATGATGAGTCCCCGCCGAAATTCGATATGAAGGGCAACGCTGTAAGCAGTTGGAGCAAGACGGCGAAGAAGGATCCTCTATCTATAGCAGCACTGCAGGCATTGATCATGACGGCTGGACTAGCCCGTAGTGATGCCCAAGAGACGAAGCAGGCAGCTAAAGCGACGAAGGCGAAGGTCCTTGAAGTTAAAGCCGAGGCGTATGACGAAATCAAACGAGCCGATGAGCAGCAGCAGCAAGCAGCCGCAGCACGAGAGCATGGATGGCAAGAGCAGAGTGGCGGAGGCGGATATAATGGCGGCCGAGGATATGGCGGAAGAGGAAATGGCGGACGAGGATATAGAGGCGGACGTGGTTACGGAGGCGGTGGTCGAGGTGGACCTGGACATTACGGGCCTCCGGCTGACCGACCTTCCATAATGGAGCAGAAGGCGAATTCACGATGCAGTTACTGCAACGAAGCTGGTCACTGGTGGCGAGAGTGCAAAAGCCGAGCAGCAGCGTTTGACGGAGTACCCGACCCACGCCAACAGCAAGCACAGGCAGCTCGTACCCAGGCAGCCCCTGCGACAGCAGCAGGAGGAGCTTCTTCGAGCGGTGCTGGAACTGCAACGGCGGAGCAGGGAAACGCCAAGCGACAGTAGAGGCGGGGGCTTTGCTGTCTGCCGGAATTGAGTACCCCAACGGTAGCGACAAGGAGAACGACGTAGAGCCGACCAGTGGAAACACCCGGGCTACCAGGCGACGACGAAAGAGAAGGAAGCGTCGTGATGGCTGGAAGGGTATCTGCGGCGATGCTGTCGGGACCGATGGACGCTCCAAGGGGAAGAGCGGCACAACGGATAGTCAAAACTGGGGGAAGAGCAGCAAGCCCAGTGAAGTAACCGATGAGGAAGCAGCAGAAGCAGTTGAGGAACGGGTGAGGAAGGAAGCAGCAGACAATGATGAAGCAGAAGTACTAGCAGCAGCGAATGTTCCGGAGCGAGTGGTGAAGGAAGCAGTGCCACTAAGCGGCGGCAAGACAATCGCAGCACGAAGGAGACGCCGACGTGCCGAGCAAGAAGTAGCAGCAGCTCGTGCCATTCTGACGGCTGAATTCCGTATTAACCGTGAAGACCGAGCAAAAGTTCTACGTGTAGCCGTACGGCAGAAGATCGATGAGCTCAGAGAAATTGATGACCTGCGAATCAGACGGCGGCAGCGACGAGAAGCGCAGAAGGCAGCAGCAGTTGTACGGAAGCAGGAGGTTGAAGCACAATTGGCAATCCATGGACGCAGCAGCAAACAAGTGTCTACAGCGGATGGAAATACAGCGGGTACACAACTGAAGTCGCCGAAGCAATTAAGCGAGGATGAGTGGCTGAAGGAAGTGGCGCGGTATGAGCGTGAAGCCCCTAGTAAGTTGACTGAAACCGGCTCATTAGCCGAAATACGAGCAGAGAGGCGGAAGGCAGTCAAGGCAGCTAAGCGATTCCGAGCGGCGAAGCGTGTATGGCGGTTGCAGCAGAAGCAGGGTCAACAGCAAGCAGCAGTCAATGAGCAAGCGGCAGAACGACCAAAGAAGAGAACTCCACGGCGCAGGAAGGCCAAAACTTATCAATACGAGCAGCAAGGATGCTACGGAGACGTGGAATTGCGGAAAGATGATGGCGGACACCTCAGACGATGTGGCCATTGGACCTGCGGAACCTAAAAATAACGCCGACAACAACTCAGGCGATGCAGAGACGATTATTGACCATGAAGCTGAAGCAGTGATTCGTGTAGCGCAAGTGCAGCGCGTAGAAGCAGCGGAACTCGGTATTGTGCAGTTCACGGATGAGGATGTGAAAAGAGAGCAGTCTACCTCGAACATGGTACAGCGGTTGAAGCTGAAGGGCTCGTATAGAGGCAAGCGAGTGTATGAAGATGACGATGGGCTGGTGAAAGTGGATATTGGTGATGGCGAAAGCAGAATGATATTGCCGGTAGTTTACTGGGCGTTGGCCTTTAAAGAAGCGCACGATAGTATATGGGCTGGACATCTTTGCGGATCTCAGACGCTAGAGCGCTTACGACGATTGTACTGGTGGCCGAAGATGGCTGAGGCAGTGCAGCAGTGGATCTCTGCGTGTCAAGATTGTGGATCACGGAAAGCGAGACCAAAAGCGGTGGTTCCTCCATTGAGAAGTGTTAGGACCGGAGCAGTTGGTGACCGCTGGGCGATCGATGTAGCAGGCCCCTTGCCAGAAACCGAAGCAGGAAATCGCTATGTGATAGCTGCAGTGGAATATACGACGAGATACGCGGTAGCTGCGGCTGTACCTGATCACACGGCCAAGGCCATTGCACGATTCCTGATGGAGAAGGTGATCTTGGTGTTCGGACCCATGAGAGAGATTATGATGGACGGTGCACGTGAATTTGGCAGTCGTATGACAGCGGAACTACTTGGCCTTTTACAGACGAAGTTATCGACACCAGTGCCGTATCGACCGAATTTGCTGGGGCTGGTAGAACGGTTCCACCGAACTTGGAAAGACATGATTAGCCTGTACGTGAGTGAGCAGCAGGATGGCTGGGACGACTTCCTACCGTGTGCGCTGTACGCATACAATTCAGCTAAACACGCCACCCATGGCTATCAACCTAACGAACTGATGATGGGGAGGAAGCTTCGGATGCCTGCGGAATTACTACGGCGGAGTAGATTGGAATACCCGCACAGTACACTCGACGACTATTATGAAGTGCTAATGCAGGACTTGAAGAAGGCCCAAGAGCTGGCAGCCGTGGCTTTGCAGAAAGAACAAGCAAGGCAGGCGATGTACTACAACCAGAGGAATGTACGTCAACGGAGTGAGTTTCGCATTGGACAATTAGTGTGGATCTACAGACCTGCTCGAGGACCGGGTATTACTAAGTTCGGCCATCGATGGAGAGGACCGGCGAAGATTTTGGAGGCAGCTGGATATGACAACTATCGTGTGGAGATGCTGGAGTCAGGACAAGAGCTGGTCACGCATTGCTCGTTCCTTATCAGCTACTATTATCCCACGCATTTACTAGACGCTATGGCTGAGGACATTTCTGCGGATTTACGTGAGGAGGCAGTTGCAGCAGCCGATATTGATTCAGAAGACGAGGAAAGTGCCACAGAAGAAAATCCACAGAAAAGGGCAAGAAACACAGACGCAGGAGATGCCTTACTAGCCGATGGCCCAATAGCAGTATCCACACTAGCAAATCTGGAAGCCGAAGAGCAGAAGAGTGAGACTGACGAACCAGAAGCCTACCATGTCGACACCGCGGAAGACTTTGACACCGCAGCAGCCATTGCAGCAGACTCTGGAAGAGAAAGCGTCGCCACAGCCGAAGACGACCGCCGAAGGAGCAACGGAGGAAGAAAGCGAAAGCAGCGCGCACACAGCAGCAGCAGCCGAGACAATATTGCCGGTCGAACCCGCTCGAGGATGCGTGGAGGAGTACCTCGGGACGCCGAAGCCGAATTCGATGTGGGAGTACGTGCAGAACAAGCCGATCTTGAAGACTCAATACGTGGCGTTGCAGGAAGTGATCTTGGGACAGAACGACGTGATACTGCCGAGAATGTCGGAGAAAAGCGAGCAGGAGCGACGGATGAACGAAGCCATCGAGCTGGCCAAGAAGACGGAAGCCGAGATGAACAAAGTGGCCGCAGGCAAGCGATCCAGGCAGGTGGACGTGGACTTGTACGAAGGCGGGAACAGCACGAGCTTGAGGAACTCGAACGCGAACTGCGCAGAATCGCCGATGAAGAAGACGAAGAGGAGCGGATCTATGTCTTCGCAGCGCAAGGAAGAAGAGGAGCTGATAGTCTTGTCGCTAGACGTCCCCGGTTGCCGCAAATACCAGCTGAAGGAGCCGTGGTGGAACGTCGCCGACGAAAGTACCGGACGCGTACAGGGCGTTACGTGCTTGAATTTGAAGTTGAATGTTTGGGAGATCGACTTGACGCGAGGATGCCGAAGCGGATGTGGATTAACCAGCGAGACTTTGAACAACTCTGGAGTGACGGACGGATGTGCACAGAACCAGAAGCAGACGCCGGCAGAACGGAACGACGACCAGGAGATGAAGACGGCGACGCAGCAGGAGAGCACGACGAAGGCGGCGACTAACACCCCGCAGCAATAAACTAGCCGGCCCAAGCCACACGGATCGAGGACGATCCGATCGAAGGGGAAGAGAGTAAGGATGACGACATTACTTTGGCGACGACGAGCAGCAGATTGCAGATGAGCAGCGGACTGAAGACGAGTAGCAGACGACGAGCGGCATACGACGGACGAGCGGATGGCAGACTGAAGACAAGCAGAAGGAGAAGAAGATACGACGAGCGAGCCGGGTTGAAGAATGAGACCCGCTGACGGAGAATCCAGGTTCACGACCCTTCGACCGAAGATCGTGGTACTTGAAGGGCCGCAGAAGTTCGCTGGGTACACAGTGGACGGCTGACAGGGCGTTATGGTGGATGCGAGGCGGTGGCCGTAGAAGTCAGTCTTAGATTTGCCGAGTGGCTAGCAGAGCTATCGGTCGAGCAGTGCTAAGTACCGGTGTTGGTACTGGGCCGCGAATAAACTAAGTGAGGAAGAGGCGGATTGGTGGTTGGTTAGTGTTGTAGTTCAGGAGTTGCGTCGGGTGTGACAGGACACGGGTATCAGCAGCCCCGTAGGACCCTGGCTCGTGGTATCAGCAGCCCACATCGAGACAGAGGTATCAGCAGCCCTCTAGAGCCCGGGTTTGGCAAAGATCCTGACGTTTCTCTTCATTACCGCACTCAGACGTGAGAATTATCTTCTACAGGCTATTGTATATTCGGTATTAAGTGCATTAGTAGAGTCTGTTGAAGTTAAGCTCCTCGAGTAACACCTTTGATCGGGGTGAAGCTCGTGGTTGTGGGTGTGGTCGTGACGAACTACAGCGCTAGTGAAAGACAAAGCTTACTATATCATGGAGTAGACCCAGATGAAGTGTTGTTGAAGATAAGAGGACTGGACATGATCGATCGGATCCTGAAGCACTACACGAAGTACTATATGAAGCAACACCCCATTTGGGTGAGCTACCCAGAGTATTTCTACACCCAACTCGAATGCAGGACACGTGTTCGAGAATTTCGAGCTGCACTGAAAAAAAGTTTAAGTAATGCCACTTCTTCGTTACTTTTTTTTTCATGTTCTGGTAGGTTACCGCTGCTGTTTCTAAACGCAAGACTTTAGCTTGAAACTTATTTACTCATGTAGCAAGTAACCCCCCCCCCCCCCCTGATACCTCCTTGGTTTCGGTGAACAATTATTTACGACAATTCGTTAAGTTTTTCGGTATACCGCTCAATCCAGACACTAGAAGAAGGTCTGTGGCCGATCCGTCGCTTAAGGAAGGCAACAGTTACCTTCTCATCTACCCATTTCTCTAGCAGAGCACTTTCCAAATTCGTAGCCAGTTTCTCCGTGCTGGGGTCCTTCTTTGCCGCCGGCAGTATATCCACCAGATTTAAATCTTTGTAGTTCGCCCTGATACTGTCGATCATCGTCGTTTTCTCGTCGGGATACTTGTGGTTGAAATCGTCCAAGTATTTGACCCACAACTCGAAATTGGGACTGGAAAAGATCTTGTCTCCAGCTTGATCTAGTTTCAGAAACTCAAACGTTTTCTTTGGCTCGTACTTCATAGACAACCACCACTCCATACGAGCCCTCTCCGCCACATCCGCTATCTTGGCTGTGTTAGGGTTTTTCCTTGCTGTCTTTAACAGAATGTCGAAATGACCCCATTGATAGTGGTTATGTAGTTTCGAGAACCATGTTTCCTCCTTTCCAGGGTGCTTCTTGTTGAAATCATCCACATAAGTCAACCACTTCGTAAACACCGGAGAGACGAGAACTGAATTCCCAACAGTGCCAAGTGACAACATTGTAAAAGCTTCACTGGGGGAAACTCCAGTAGCCAAACCTTTTTCCGCCAACTGAAGCTGCAACTTGGCTGCGATTTTTTCCATACTGGAGAACTTTTCCGCAGCTTGTAGAATTTGCATCATTGGTCGATCCCTGAATTGGGTCGTCATTGTCGAGAGCATTTTCGATACTTTTTCAGGGTTTTGAATGCTGAAGGTGTTCAGATACGCTATCCACACAGGAAAGAGAGGATCCCCAGTGAAGCCTTTAACGGTATGACGGAACGGAAACCTCATCAGCTCGTAGACATCGTCGACGGATTTCCCACTGCTCAACCACATCTGCAACTGCGCAGCCTCCAACTCCGTCGCGATCTTCTTCACTTTTATGTTCTTCGACTTCACTGCTGCCAGCATGTCAGCCATTGTTTTGTCTCCGAATCTGTGTGTCAACGTTTCGATCACTGTCATCTTCGTCTGAGGAAATTTTACATTGTAAGCGTCTGTGAACTTGACCAACAGATTAAACTGTGGGCTTTTCAACATCTTCGGCGTCGCTTTCAGTTCAAACTCAGCCAGAATTATAGCTGGCGTCTTCTTTTCGGTCATCCAGAACTGAACGAACGCATCGTCCAACTTGAGGCCCATTTTCTCCGTTTCTTTGACACGCTTGGCTGCTTCGGACATTTTTAAGAGATCTACATCCTTATAGTACTTCCGCAGCATCGGGACCATCGACGTTGCTCCATCATGCTTCGCATTCAGATCGTCCACGTACTTAATCCACTCACGGAATTTAGGTTCTCGGAGAAGTTGGTCTCCTGCAGAGTTGAGACTGTATAGTTTGTAAACCTCGTCAGGATCCTTCCCAATACTAATCCAGTGCTTCAACTGTTCCGTTTGTAGTGTCGACGCGAGTTTCTTTGAGCTCGAAAACATCTTGGCCTCTTCGATTATTTTGTACAGCTGGTCGTCTCCGTATTGAGCCGTCAGTGTCGAGATCGCGGATGTTCCTTTCCCGGAAGGGGTATCACTCAATTTATCGGCGTACTGGACCCATTTGCTGAACAGGGGGTCGTCGAAGATCCACGTGCCAGCCTTTGCCAGGTTCAGGCGATAAAACACATCTTTGGCAGATTTCCCTTCTCTGAGCCACGTTTGGAGTTGATCATCCGTCACTTTGGAGAACGTGAAGAATTTGGCGACCTTTTCAGAAATGGAGACAGAGATAACCCTTTCTCCTCCTGCTTGCTCGTCACCTCCATTTTCGTCAACATTTCTTGCTCGTAGCGTTCTCGGGAAAGCAGCACCAGTGTCATGGACACTATGGGCAGCTGTCGAAACTGTGACGAATATGAGAACAACAACTATCAATAAGCAGTGGAAGTGCATGCTGGACAATCGGTTGCGATATGATAAGCAGCAGACCTCGATGCTTGGTTCGTAATCCATGATGGTGATCGTGACTAAAAACACACGACTATTGGACACGACCACCATCTTAGATTGCGACCAAACATTTGGATCCGATTAAGACACTCACGAGACACGAGGCCCTCTTGGCGCTCAAAGATCTTCGGCTGGTCATTCTCCCTGCCTACGGTGATCAGCAGTTCCGCACGTGTTAGAAGATTTTATCAACACGCTCTCGGTTTGGCTTCCCCACCATAGATCGGAAAATGTCGTCGAGTACGGGTACCCTGACGGCAAGTCTGTTGAGACTGAGAAGCACTTGGATTTCGAATGTGCCCATGTCGTCGGGTTTTGGGGCATTATTGCCGACGATTCGAGACTTTTCTTTCCTGCAATTACGTAGGACATATGTGTTCCGCTTGAACCTACCTGGTCACGCTCACAGCTTTCTTATACATTTGATCCCAAGATACTCTGGGACGATATTCCACAGCGTTCGCACTCCACTGCGTCTAAACAGCCCGCAACAAACACCACTTTGAAAATCGGCCGCCTCTGGAAGCACAGAATGCAACCTGTCAGATTGACTCGACTTTCAGCAGCTACTTTTGTGCATTACTACGTTCTTCTACTGCGAGAGAGCGATCTCATTTTCGATGATCTCTCCATCACTTTCCGCCTGGTTCTCGGTCCATCGATTCGTTACAACTCACCCATGACTACTTTAACGCACTCAACAACACACCAAGCGGATGTTCGGAAGGCAAGGTTTGGTGACAAAATTTGACGCTGCAGAGAATTCTGCGGCAAACTCTCAGATGTCGGTGAAGTTCGCCGTGATATTCTCAAGCTGCAGCTGCTGCTTTCTAAACGCAAGACTCTAGCTTGAAACTTATTAATCCTGTAGCAAGGACCTCCTTGGTTTCGGTGAACAATTATTTACGACAATTCGTTAAGTTTTTCGGTATACCGCTCAATCCAGACACTAGAAGAAGGTGTGTGGCCGATCCGTCGCTTAAGGAAGGCAACAGTTACCTTCTCATCTACCCATTTCTCTAGCAGAGCACTTTCCAAATTCGTAGCCAGTTTCTCCGTGCTGGGGTCCTTCTTTGCCGCCGGCAGTATATCCACCAGATTTAAATCTTTGTAGTTCGCCCTGATACTGTCGATCATCGTCGTTTTCTCGTCGGGATACTTGTGGTTGAAATCGTCCAAGTATTTGACCCACAACTCAAAATTGGGACTGGAAAAGATCTTGTCTCCAGCTTGATCTAGTTTCAGAAACTCAAACGTTTTCTTTGGCTCGTACTTCATAGACAACCACCACTCCATACGAGCCCTCTCCGCCACATCCGCTATCTTGGCTGTGTTAGGGTTTTTCCTTGCTGTCTTTAACAGAATGTCGAAATGACCCCATTGATAGTGGTTATGTAGTTTCGAGAACCATGTTTCCTCCTTTCCAGGGTGCTTCTTGTTGAAATCATCCACATAAGTCAACCACTTCGTAAACACCGGAGAGACGAGAACTGAATTCCCAACAGTGCCAAGTGACAACATTGTAAAAGCTTCACTGGGGGAAACTCCAGTAGCCAAACCTTTTTCCGCCAACTGAAGCTGCAACTTGGCTGCGCTTTTTCCATACTGGAGAACTTTTCCGCAGCTTGTAGAATTTGCATCATTGGTCGATCCCTGAATTGGGTCGTCATTGTCGAGAGCATTTTCGATACCTTTTCAGGGTTTTGAATGCTGAAGGTGTTCAGATACGCTATCCACACAGGAAAGAGAGGATCCCCAGTGAAGCCTTTAACGGTATGACGGAACGGAAACCTCATCAGCTCGTAGACATCGTCGACGGATTTCCCACTGCTCAACCACATCTGCAACTGCGCAGCCTCCAACTCCGTCGCGATCTTCTTCACTTTTATGTTCTTCGACTTCACTGCTGCCAGCATGTCAGCCATTGTTTTGTCTCCGAATCTGTGTGTCAACGTTTCGATCACTGTCATCTTCGTCTGAGGAAATTTTACATTGTAAGCGTCTGTGAACTTGACCAACAGATTAAACTGTGGGCTTTTCAACATCTTCGGCGTCGCTTTCAGTTCAAACTCAGCCAGAATTATAGCTGGCGTCTTCTTTTCGGTCATCCAGAACTGAACGAACGCATCGTCCAACTTGAGGCCCATTTTCTCCGTTTCTTTGACACGCTTGGCTGCTTCGGACATTTTTAAGAGATCTACATCCTTATAGTACTTCCGCAGCATCGGGACCATCGACGTTGCTCCATCATGCTTCGCATTCAGATCGTCCACGTACTTAATCCACTCACGGAATTTAGGTTCTCGGAGAAGTTGGTCTCCTGCAGAGTTGAGACTGTATAGTTTGTAAACCTCGTCAGGATCCTTCCCAATACTAATCCAGTGCTTCAACTGTTCCGTTTGTAGTGTCGACGCGAGTTTCTTTGAGCTCGAAAACATCTTGGCCTCTTCGATTATTTTGTACAGCTGGTCGTCTCCGTATTGAGCCGTCAGTGTCGAGATCGCGGATGTTCCTTTCCCGGAAGGGGTATCACTCAATTTATCGGCGTACTGGACCCATTTGCTGAACAGGGGGTCGTCGAAGATCCACGTGCCAGCCTTTGCCAGGTTCAGGCGATAAAACACATCTTTGGCAGATTTTCCCTTGTCGAGCCACTTCTGAAGCTTGTCATTTGTCACTTTGGACGTGAAGAATTTGGCGACCTTTTCAGAAATGGAGACAGAGATGCCTCTTTCCTCTTCGCCACTGTCGCCAACATTACTCGTTCGTAACGTTCTCGGAAAAGAATTACCAGTGTCACGGACAATGTGGGCAGAGGCTGACACTGTGGCGCAGATAAGAACAACAACACTCACTATCAACAAGTGATGGAAGTTCATTGTTCGGGTTTATAGCTGGTCAATATATCGCGATATGATCGGCCCTTAGCAACAACTACCGGTAGTAAACTTCAAGGGGCCTCCTGGTGGTCCACTGGTGTACGCACTTGGCAGGCGTTCGAGTCCCTATGGGGACTTACTTTCCAGATGATAAGAAATGATTAGCATTCGAAAATTCAATATCCCATTCAAACAATTCACAATCACAATAAAAAAACTTCAGAATTCAATAGTCTAGCAACCAGGAATACCAGTTAATCTACTTCAATTTCCGGTAGCAAACTTTACCATTCAGATCTCGAGATTTGGTTCGTAATCTAAGATGGTGATCGTGACTAAAACACTCGATCGCACGAATATTGGTCACGGCCATCATCTTGGATTGCGACCAAACCTTGAAAGCGGTGGTGGTGAAGTGACAACATAAATACTAATTACCTTACTTCAGTAGTTATTGAAAAGTACGAATCAAAGAGTCTTTGACATTGACAGCAGGGTAGCACTGTTTTAGTTTCCTCTACACTGTTTGCTAGCAAAAGTATAATGCTCCAAAGTAATGAATTGTCTTTGTGCATAATATTTTAATACATCCGGAGTCTCAAACAGTGAGGCGCATTCCACAGCTGCGTTATTTTGCAGTTTATAAGCTCACTTCGCAATTTGCACATCAAGACTCAAGCACTCGCCTCTCTTCTCAAAATACACCATGCGTCTGGCCTACGTCGTGCTCGTGACTACAGCCGCCATCTTGGCTTGCTGCGACGGAGCTTCCGCAGTGAGCGATTCCCAGCGTCTCGCAGTTCCCCAAAATCACGTGCAGACCGAAAATACCAACAACCGGTTCCTGAGAGTTCACCAAGAAGCTGCTGATGACGAAGAGGAGAGGGCGCCTCAACTCACCAAGTCGCTTTCGGAGAAGTTTCTAAACAAAGCGGCCGAGAAAGTTGCAGCTAGACTGACGAAGAGCAAGTCATTCAACGAGCTGTCAAAGCTGGATGACGCCTATTACGTCAAGGCTCTTAGTGGGAATGAGAAGTATATTGTTGACCAAAACAAAGCTATCTTCCAGCGCATTGAGAACATGGGTTTTAACCCAGAAACCATGTTGACGAAGATGAAGCAATTGGAAGGCGATGTTCTCAGCCACCGGTACAGCACTCTCCTGGACCATTTCGAGACCTACTGGATGACGAAATACCCCAACTGGGCCAGAAACGTCGCAAAGTCTAAAACAGATTAGTTTCAATACCAAGAATCTTTCAGACAGGGATTAAGCGGTACATCGAGATAATGAACACATTGTCGTAGATAGAAATTAAATACAACAAGCTGTACTCGCAAAAGGGCTTATACATTTTGATCGAATGCCATTCCCTGAACAGAAAGTAGTAACACCAAAAAAATTCGAACTATGTCGTAAAAGTAGAAGTAGACTCTGTGTATTCACGTGTCAATGCAAGAAGTAGTTCTAAAGCCGGTAATTTTCACATTCGCAATTGCTGTTGAACACTGCCCCGGTTGAGGTGTAGATGGCGAGGCACTACTCCAGCCTTCTAGCCCAGTTGAGGTGGTTCTTTTTCCACATAGTACTTTAGAACTACTCAAGCTTACTGACCCAGCTGGGGTGTTTCTTCACGTACCAGTTCACGTACTTTTCCAGGAGCGTCAGATCGATCATGTCCATTTCTCTCATCTTCAGCGCCATTCCGTCCGGGTCTAAACGCATGACGTTTTCAATGTGCAGGAATGTTTCTTTGTAACTGTTGCGAATATCTTTGATCAGCGTTTTGTCGTCCAATTTTTTGACATCAGAGATGCTCCTCTTCAGTAGTTTTGCCGCTTGGGCGAGGTGGTCTCCAGTCCTCTCTTCTTCTTTGTGGGATCGTAGGAGGCGACTTTGGGGAACGACGAGAGTCTTGGAATCACCGACAGCGGATAATCCATCACAGGAAGCGAAGATAGCGGAAGCAAACGCGAGTACGATGTAGGACAGACGCATTTGAGGCACTAGTCGTTTTGAGAAATGGTGCTAAAAAGCTTGTGCTGTGGTGCTTGCGGTCCAGAAACTCTGCTAGCGAGACACTTTATCGTGCTCCGGATAGAATAGTGTCTAGCCTAGACAGTATTCTATCCGGTACATGACTAAACGGTAGTTGGTTTAAACGAACAGATTGGTACGAATTGATAAGTCACAGAGCTGCGATGCTCGGTGTTTGAAGTCCAATGAGATGAAAAACAAACAATGCATTTTCCGTTCTGGAACCGGATTTCTTGGTGATTATTGGCAAAAGTTATCTAATCAACTGTCTCTATGCACTTGAACGCTCTCGAGCAGCACAGATACTAATGCCATCGAGTCGAACAATGCCCCTCCGCTACCTCATCGGAGTCGTTATTGTCACAACCATTGCTGCATCTTCAGTTTCCTGGGCAGCAACTACAGCAAACATTTCAGACGCGATCAATCCCCACACTGTCCATGCCACTACCATCTCCATTTCCAGAGCCCTGCGGACGAGAAGTATTGACAAAAGTTCAGCTGAAGAACGAGCCGGAGCAGGGATCTCCGTCTCCACCTCTGAGAAGCTCACGACCCTCTTTAAATCTTCGAAAGTGACTGATGAACAGCTCCAGAAGTGGCTAGACCAGGGGAGACCTGCTGAGATTGTATTTTATCGCATGAAGTTAGCGAAGTCTCGAAGGTGGATCTTTAGCAATCCTCAGTTCAGCAAATGGGTCCAATACGCCGATAAATTGAGTGATACCCCTTCCGGGAAGGGAACATCCGCGATCTCAATATTGGCAGCCCAATTCGATGATGAAAGGCTGTACAGTTGGCTAAAGGCAGCTAAAACGTCCCAAACTTCAGAGGAACTGGCATCAAGACTACAAAATGATCTGTTGAAGCACTGGATAACGATCGGGAAGGACCCTGACGAGGTTTACAAGCTGTACGACCTACAGTACGCATCTAGCCGTCTTCTAGGTGATCCTCAATTCAGTGCTTGGACCAAATATGTGGACGATTTGAATGCGAAGCACGAGGGAACGAAGTCGATCATCTCAACGCTGAGGAAACACTACAGGGATGCAGAACTGTTCAACATGGCGGAGGCTGCCAAAGCCGCTAAAGAAACGGAGAGTATGGGCCTCAAGTTAGACGATGCGTTTGTTCAGTTCTGGATGAACGACAAGAAGACACCAACTCTAGTTATGGCAGAGCTTCAGCTAGTGGCGTCATCGAAAATGCTAGGCAGCCCTCAATTCAGTTTGTTGGTCAAGTTCACGGACGCTTATAATGTGAAATTTCCTCAGACGAAGATGACAGTGATCGAAACGTTGACACACGGACTCGGAGACGAAAAAGTGACTAGGGTGCTGGCAGCAGTGAACGTGAACGACTGAAAGGCAAAGAAGATCGCAACGGAGTTGGAGGCTGCGCAGTTGCAAATGTGGTTGAACGGTGGGAAGCCTGTCGATGATGTCTACGATCTGTTGAAGTTGCCATCCAGAAGAGATTTACCAGGAGATTTTGGCGAGGGACCTCTTTTCACGACGTGGATAGCGTACATGAACACTTTCAGCATTGCAAATCCTGAAAAAGTCTCTAAATTGTTCTCGACAATGGCCACTCAATTCAACGACCGACCAATTATGAGAATTCTCCAAGCAGCTGTGAAATTTCCCAGTATGGAAAGAGTTGTCGCCACATTGCAACTACAAAAGGCGGAGAGCATTTTCTCTACTGGAGTTTCGCCGTATAAGGCCTTTAAGCTGGTTGCACTTGATGACGTCGGGTATTCAGTTCTCAGCTCTCCTCTTTTTCGGAAGTGGATGACTTACGCGGAGGATTTCTATAAGAAAAATCCTACAAACAACAAATCCTGGTTCACAGTACTGCGTGACTATTATCAAGGGGACAGGATGGATAAAATTCTGAAAACGGCGAAACAAGATCCACAAACAGCTAAACTTGCCGACATGGTGGAGAAAGCACGTATGGAAGAGTGGCTTAAGGTCTGGAAGTACGATCCAAAGAACGCATTCCACTACCTGCATCTGGACAAGGCTGGAGAGCAAACATTCACCCATCCCAATTTTAAGTTGTGGTTCAAGTACTTGAACGATTTCAATCACAAATATCCCGACAAGAAAACCACGATGATCGACAGTATCAGGGCGAACTACTCAGATTTCGATCTATTGAATACACTGTCGGCGGCGATGAAGGATCCCAGCACGGAGAAACTGGCTAAGAACTTGGAAAATGCCCTGTTTGACAAATGGGTAGACAAGAAGGCAACTGTAGCAGACCTTGAGCAGTTGCTCGGTCACATGCCTTCCTTTAATCTCTGGATTGAGCGATACACCGACAAACTCAACAAGTTGTTGTAGGGTTTCTTTTGTTTAGGAAAGCATGTTACATGCAAATGATGTCACCTTCAGACTGTGCATCATTCTTTCCAAATAAAATCGTAGTACATGTACGCAAGTACAAATATGACGGTCCCGTTCTCGCCACAAAACCTCGACGTTTAGACAGATATAGTATTGTCTTCATTACAAATAGTTTGAGGTGGGAGACGAGAAACGTGATTTTTCACCTCTTTCGCCTGCTGGGCGTAAGGAAATATACTTCGAATAACTAAGCTAAAGATGTGTCAGCAGTTATAAGATGGTTGACTGGTGTCGGAGGAAAAAACTCTAGCGCGATGCTAGAATAAAAGGATTCAAGCCTATTAAATACGTATAATAATGGCTGGTTACTTGCCCTCCATGAAAGATTGACAAATTGATACTCCAAAAGTCAGTGATCAACTTCATCGGCTTGAAATTATTCGTTTGAGTTTAAATGAGTCCTTAATGTGCTAGCTTGCTAGGTATTTGCCATCCAGTAATGGTATAGGATATCTCAGTCAGATAACCAACCCTCCTGTAGAGGTAAACTTTAAATGCATGTACAATTAGATCGGCTTATTGCAATCCATATTGGCAAGATTGATTGAGTGCAAAGTCTCATCGCCAACAAAATACAATGTTTATTGTCCGATCCCTGCTATTTGAGATCGTTGTCTTCCAATTGTTTCATCCTCCTCAACGTTCTATCTGCGTTATATCCCGTTTTCGGGTTGGTTGTCTGCTGCCTCAGATCCTACAGCTCACACAATTCGACTCTTCCCTGGATTCCGGACTCACGATTGGAGTAAACTTCTTCAAAAAGTACCTGAATTGATACGTCACCCGCAAGAGGATGATCTACGTAGGCAACAATGCCGACTCGGCACTGAGATAGTCAAGCACCTTTTGTGCAGGTACCTACATCTCTAGTTGATGTGACTGACTGACTACCATGAAGTCATCTTGTAACTTGTCATTCCCGTGCTCATTCCAAACAATTCTCGTAGGACGCCAAGCAAACACCAAGGTATGACGACGGTCCAATCTGATCTCGTTCTCGTCGCAGGAGAAGGAAATCTCGACGTTGTAAAAAAAATCCTGGAGACAGACATCGACGTCAATATCTCGGATAAAAATGGATTTAGTGCACTCCTCACTGCGGCCAAGAACGGCCATGTCGACGTTGTTCGCTTGCTGCTGGACCGTGGAGCGGACTTAAACAAAGCCAATGAAGAAGAAGACACTCCGTTGATTGCTGCTGCTGTTGAGGGGCACGTCGAGGTTGTGAGAGTTTTACTGGATAGTGGAGATGAAGTGGAGAAGAAGTGCAAATACGGTAATACGCCGCTAATCCGTGCAGCCAAGACAGGTCAACTGGAGGTGATTAAACTCTTGCTAGAGAGAGGAGGAGATGTTAATCTCCCTAATGACTACGGGTCAACTGCCTTCCTTTGGGCTGCTGAAAATGGCTACATGGATGTAGTGAAGTTTCTGGCAGATAAAGGAGCTATGATTGATCGAGCAACGAAGAGTGGAGTCACTCCATTGGTGTACGCTGCTGCAAAAGGACAGACGGATATCGTGCGGTTCTTGGTGGATAAAGGAGCTGATATCCACAAAGCTGATGAAGATGGATTCACTGCGATTAACTGGGCTGCCGAGGTTGGTGACTTGGAATCCGTGCGTCTCTTGCTGAACAACGGAGCTGAAGTCGATACGACGACGGGAAAAGGGTTTACACCGCTTATTTCAGCTGCTCAAAAGGGTCAACTGGATGTTGTACGCTTCCTTTTGGAGAACGGAGCCAATTTGAAGAAAATCGACGATGCGAATGACTCGGCGCTCTCTTGGGCGTCCCACAATGGTCATTTGGATGTGATTCAGCTCCTTCTGTGTTCTGGGGACGATATTGACAGTGTAAACATCACTGGGAACACGGCTCTGTCAGCTGCTTCTCAAGCTGGCCAAGGTGCTGCCGTCGAGTCCCTTCTAAAGAACGGAGCGAACGTTGATTTCACGAATTACCTCGGCTATAGTCCACTCCTCTATGCAGCTGGAAAAGGCCACACACAAATCGTTGAGTTGTTGTTGGAGAACGGAGCTGCCGTGGACTTGGCTTCTGATGCTGGAATGACACCATTAATGAGTGCTGCTGAAGGAGGATACGTCGATATCCTGCATTTGCTAATAAGCAAGGGTGCTAGCGTAATGAAGGTGAACAGTGATGGCTACACTGCGCTTGCATGGGCTACGGAAAAGGGCCACGTTAATGCTGTGCAGTTTCTACTGGAGAGTGGAGCGGACGTCAACAAAGCGTCGAATACTGGGAACTCGCCTCTCATCATCGCAGTTTTGAATGGCCACATTGATATCGCTCGAGTCTTGTTGGAGAATGAAGCTGATCTCAAACAGACGGAGGAAAATGGCTGTACGGCGCTCATATGCGCTGCCCAACAGAACAACATCGACCTTGCACGTTTGTTTACTGAGAAGGGTGCCTCTGTCAACGCTGCTACGCTATATGGATCCACTGCGCTTCTCTGGGCCGCTGACAAAGGTTTTGTGGATATGGCTAAGTTTCTGTTGGAAAAGGGTGCAGCGACTACACCAGCGACCAAACAAGGCGGAACTGCACTCATATGTGCGGCTCAGAATGGTTACGTGGAAGTCGTTCGCCTGTTGTTAGATCATGGAGCTGATGTCGAGCAAGCAGATGACAAAGGTTACAGGGCGCTTGGTATTGCTGCACAAGCTGGTCACGTCGATGTTGTGAAGGCTCTCTTACGTGGTAGGGCGGTCATTAACGCATTGTCTACTGAGGGTTCCACTGAGCTCCTCGTCACGGCGATATTTGGTCACTTGGATGTTGCTCGCGTGCTGGTGGATCATGGAAGCGACGTTGAACTGGCCGATGTGTATGGGAATACTCCACTGATGTTTGCAGCTATCAACAAACACGTAGACTTGGTGGCATTTCTGTTAAAAGCTGGTGCTTCTGTGAACGTCAAAGCGAAGAATGGGGACAATGCGCTGCAATTTGCAGTAGCTGGAGGAAATACCGACTGCATTCAGGTATTGCTGGACTACGGAGCTGATATCAACGAACGTGGCGTGAACAATTGCTCGTCCCTCCAGAATTCGGTTTGCTTTGGACACATGGAGGCATTTAAACTGTTACTCCCCCTTGATAAAGATTTATCGACCCAAGACGGCGACGGAGACACTGTTCTCCACGAAGCTATTGTCGGTGGGCAGACAGAAGCAGCTCGCTTGCTATTGGATCGTGACATGGACGTTAATGTGGGTAATGGGGTCGGGTGGACTCCACTGATCATCGCTTCGCAACTCGGTCATGTTGATATTGTCACGCTTCTTCTGGAAAAGAGAGATCAAGTGAACAGCGAAACTGGAGACAACCGAACAGCGTTAGCACTTGCTGCAGATGAGGGTCATCTCGAGATCGTTCGCCTTCTCATCGATTACGGAGCTGATGTGGATGCGGTAGACTCTGAAGAAAAGACGCCACTGATGAAAGCAGCGCAGAGGGGTCACGAAGAGATTGTAAGTCTTCTGCTCGACAGTGGTGTTGATGTGAATCGAGTTGACTGCTCTGACCGAACAGCAGTAGAGATAGCTGTCTTAAACTGCAGGTACAATATCCGAAACATTCTCCTCGAGTACCAGGCTAACCTCAGTACCTTAGATACGACAACACCGACGGAAAGTGTGATTTCTGCTACACGAAGCAAACCGGATTGGTATATTCCCAGTCGTGAAGTTCGGAAAGAGCAGCAGCCATTTTCTGCTGGTTCCTTTGGTAAAGTGTACCGAGGCTGGTGGCTTAGTACTCGAGTCGTGGTCAAGACTGTAGCTGTGGAGACGGAGAAAGAGAAGCGAATCTTCCATCGAGAGGCGCGAATCTGGCAGAAGGCCAGACATCCGAATATCGTCCCGTTCTTCGGAGCTTGTGATGAAGGATCCACGTACTTCTTTGTGTGTGAGGAGGCCAAGAATGGAAAGCTTTTGGACTACCTCTATCACGCACGAGAAGAAGGAAGGTCGCTGGTATGGCGGAAGCTTCTGGACGCTGCTCTTGGACTTCATTTCTTGCACGAACGACACGTCGTTCATAGCGACCTCAAGTGCAACCAAATCCTCGTGAGTAAAGATGGTGTAGCCATGTTGACAGATTTTGGTCTGAGCTTCTTGGCGACGGAGCAAAGTGGCGATGAAGAGACCGTCGGGGCCATTCGGTGGAAAGCTCCTGAGGTGATTCGCAAGGACAAACCAGTGGCACCTAACGCTCAGTCGGATGTGTATTCTCTGGGTATGTGTGTAGTGGAAGCTGTGACTGGCGAAATCCCTTGGGGTCAAGTGCCTGATCCAGTAGTGAAATTCCACGTGGCTCGGAAGAAGTTCTTGCCCAGACCGAAGGCTTTTAAGAGCGATGCACAGTGGGAATTGGTGGAGAAGTTGTGTGCGTTTGAACCGTCGAAGAGGATGAAATTACTGGAGGCAATTGAAGTGATTCGAGGGTTTGCAGAAGAAGAGCGAATTGAGGAACGTCTGCAAGCGATGAAAGACGAGATGCCGGAAGATGAGGAAATCGGCAGAAAGTCTCCCCACGAACGAGGGAAGGTGACAATGACAAGTGTGGCTGCTCTGGCAAAGGTGCATTCTATCGGTCGGTCTATTCAGTCGAAGAATCAAGTTGCTGTCGCTGCCTAAAAGCTTAACCTGTAGTGTAACGTTAAACACAACTTCAATTTTACCTCATGTAAACACAAATTATGTGCACTACACCACGAATCGAATGGCCACTGTGCTCAATCAAACAGTAAAGAGCTATGGCGGAAGTGTCAACGCCCGAGAAGGTGGAGAAGGAGCCGCAGGTGGAGTCAGCGGCGTCTTCAAATGAAGGATCTGGCAGTGATAACGCGCGTGATAGCGATGGAGAGGAGGATGTAGAGCCTCAGAGCTCCGAAGACGAAGGAGACGCCGAGACGCACGACGCCGTGGGTTTCGGAGACGCCATGAGCAAAATCCTAGCGCAGAATGTGGCGGAAGATGCGCAGCCGATTCTAGCCAAGCGTACGACGGCTCGTATGCGCGAGATCCAGAGTGAGAAGCATGAGACGAAGACGGCGAGACTCAGCGCTGCCGAGAAGCGGGAGCGTGACCAGAAGGACATGGCGGTGCCCAGCCATACGACAGCAGTGCAGGACAGGAAGCTCCGTATGATTGCGACAAAAGGTGTGGTAGCACTTTTTAATGCTATTGAGAAGCACCAGCATCAAAACGGCAAGAAAGAAGACAAGAACGACAAAAAGGTCAAGGAGATGTCCAAGGACAATTTCCTCGGCTTGCTAAAGGCCTCACAGAAATCCACGGAGAAGCCTGCTGCAAAGAGCTCCTGGTCTGTGGTGCAGGACAACTTCATGATGGGAGCCAAGCTGAAGGACTGGGACAACCAGCACGGCACTGAAGTGGGCCGTGTCCGACAAGTCGGTGATGTCGACGTGGAGGCAGCGGAAGATGTGGCGTGGAAACAGGCTGGAGACGCTCTAGACAGCGACAACGAAGGCCCCGAAGACAGTAAGAAGCCCACGAAAAGACGGACATCTGCAGCGGCCAAGAAGAACAGCAAGAAGGCCAAACGTTCGTAGACTTTTAGACCAAAACATCCTACATACACGTATCAAAAAGACTGCAACCTCAGTTTCAATACTACCTCGGTATAACAACGTCATGAACCGTCTGCAACTATTCAATTTTATTAAATCAAGATGAATGCCATTATTTTCAGGTGGTCACTACCTTTGTCATTTCGAAGCCATACATTCACTCTCCAAAACGGCTCCAAAACGCCTTCCGCACTGGAAGCGCCACCTGCGCCCCATGGTGCGGCTCGTAGAGTATCCGGAGAGCTCAGACGACGAGCTGGAGGCCCCATGCAGTCCCAGTGACTCGTTCTCGTACCGAATGCGGTCCCCAGACAGCGACGAAGACGAGGAAGACGAGGATTACGCTCCTTCCGAGGCGTCCCTGGTTGATGTAGGCTCCGTCACGAGCTCTGTGGCTACCGAAGACCTGGATCCGGATAATGACATGGGCGAAGAGCATCCGGACACAACGGAGAGTGAAGATGAAGGTAAAAGGATGCACGAGGCCTTTGCAGACGCCGGTTTGGACAGTTTGGACGGGACAGAAAACGATAAGCCCATCGATTTAACCCAGGAGGAGCATGGAGATGTCTTTTACGCATGGGAGGACCTTAGTCAAGCATTTAAGGACAATCCTTTTAAACGACGCAGTGAACAGGCTGTTGAAGAGAAGGAGGGAGAGGAGCACGCAGCACAGCAGGAGTCAAATTTAAATGAGGACCAACAGCAGGACACAAGTAGACCCAATTTCTTTGACGTGGAAGCGAAACAGTGGACTTTTCAAGCAGGAGTTGCAGAGAAGAAGGCCAAGCCGCGGAGACGGACGCCTACAGCTCAATACCGTCCAACTGGAGTATCACCAAGATTCTCGACATTGTCGACTGCAGAGCAGCAGAGTGCAGAGACTTTTTCGATGGAACAGGAACCAAATAAGGAGGCAAGTGCTGCAAAGCAAACAAAGGTTCGAGTTCCAGCTATGGAGATACCTGTTTTCAATGCGAAGCAGAATGTTGAGTCTGCATCTAAGACACCGGAATTCACATTTGGAAATACAAGTGCTACTGGTGACGCATATATGCGCAGTCCCAGTGTTCAAGCTGCTAGCTCGCCGTTTGTTCCGGTGGATGGTGGATTTACGATGGGTCGGAGTAATAAAGCTCCGAAACCGTACAATTTTGCTGGTCAAGGTGCTCGTAGAGCCACATTCGCTTCGAAAGTACCCGCTCCTGTGAACGTTGCGAACGAAGGGGACGACACCGACATGGCAAGCCCAAGCCCACAAGCCAAGCCTAACAGTCAAACTCCGAAAAATACGGAATTTTTGTTTGGGTCGTCGTACAAGAATCGAAAGCCGTTTACATTCCACAGGCAAAACAGTAATGAGGCGCCTCATACGGCTGAGACGGAAGCAACTTCGTCCAGTACAGCATCCAGAACGCGTTTTGGTACGGCGCCGACAGTAAGGTTTGAGGATGCCAAGGGGCCCGCAACTCCTTTTGCAAATTTTACGACAGGTGTACCAGGACCAAGTTCGCATCAACGCAATTCTGATCGCCGGAAGACGAAGACAGCATCTGCACCTGTGCTGAAAGGCAAATCTAGTGCTTCGACATTGAGGAGAACAGCGTTCGGCATGCCACTTTTTCCAGCTGCCACATCCGGGCATGAGGTTCGTGACGAACAGCCTAATCCATCGTCTGCTTTTGGACTCGCCGGAGCTAGCTTACCTCAAAATGGTAATGAAGCCGAAGACACAACAAAACCGTCTGCCAAAAGAGTAAGCGGGCCGTTTACTTTTGGAAACTTGAACGGCACGTCGCCCGGAGTATTACGGGGAGGTTTATTTGGGTCAGTCAGCAACCCAGCCACGTCTGCGCCATTTAATGGAGGCACACCCAAACAAGTTTTGTTTGGGAATGGCACTTCGCATCATCCATTCGAGTTTGGAGAAGCAGATACCACTTCGGAGACCACCGGAGCCAAAGTTGGGAATGCAGCTACTGATGGCTTCCAGGTAGGTAGTTCGGGTGCTAACAACAATTCACGACGACGCTCCAGGAAAACCGGGATGTTCACAAACAAGAGCAGTCCACGGGAATCTGGAACTAAGCCTGGTGCAAAAGAGCCTGAGCCATCTCCAGATTGCAGCTCCTCGTCTTGGGCGACTCCATCTCCTTTCGGCATCCAGAATAGGCGAGGGCGTAAGAATGCACGCCTACGGCGCTACGATCGGAGCCCTCCTGCTGATCCATTCGTGATACCGACTTATGGAGAAAACCATGCTAATGTGTTAAGGGCAACGGGAAAGAGGGTTGCAGTTACAGCCTCAACTACCAATCCTTTCAGGTCCGAGGGAGAACAGCAAGACATGGCAACAAAATCTGGATTTTTCCAGACATCAACGGCAGCATCATCCTCCCAAAACACAAGCCACTTACCCGTATTCTTCGCGCCGAATGCACCCACACAATCGGGCAAATCTCACCAAGAAGGTGCTCGTCCTACTTTTGCTGGACCACGCCGAATTCTTCGCGCTGCCCTACGGAATGTTGGTTCGCGTGAGGACCGTCCAAGATCGGCACCGCTGACCACTGGAAGCAGTTATCACGTTGAAGGTGATGCTGAAATGGACAGCGAAGACGACCGTGACTGGGAGGAACTGAAACGTCTTGGAGGTGTCGCTCACTTTGCGAAACGATACGAAGAGGCTGCTGAGTACTACAGCCAGAGTATTGAGGTTCTCGACTCGCTTCTATACCATGGCAAAATTGAGGATTCCAGCGATATAAGGACGGACAAAGCAAAACTCCACGCAAATCGAGCAGCATCTTTGATGATGTTGATGCAGATGACGGAAGCTCAGCAGGAATGTCGACGCTCGATCGAAGTTGACGCAACTTACGCCCGTGCGTACCTTCGCCTAGGTCGAATACAAGTTCAGCTGGGTGATACAGCTCATGCTCAAGCAAATCTGGATACTGCAAGGCAGTTGATGGAAGGGAACAGCGGTAAAGTTAAGAACCGCGATCTAGCGGACCTTGCCTCGCTTTCCAAAATGGAAGGAACAATTAAAAAGCTGACGGTGCTACAAGGAGAGATCAAGTGGTATGTCGACTGTGGAGACTTCAAGCAGGCTCTTGTGCATACGAACAGTGCTCTGGCGCTTGCTCCAAGTAGTCGGAAGCTCCAAGTTCAGAAAGGCCAGGTCCTTCTTCATCAAAGGTGTGTATCAGTTCAATTTGGATTTGAGTTGGTAGATCTAACGCTTGTGTTATGAACTTGGATATATATGACAGAGAGTTCGACTTACTTGTTGAGTTTTGCACATCGATCATCGAGAAACAGCAGTCGACGCGAGCGAGTAGAGGTGGAAGAAATGTCGAGTCACTCAAGGACAAGATTACGATCGTTGGAATAGATTTGGGTCTACTGTGGGCAACAACACTGCATTACCAGAATAAAATTGACGATGCAGTGCAGCTACTCAACGCATTAGAAGCTGTGGCGCCTTGCAGCTCTCATGTGATCCAATTGAAGCGGCAGTGGCAAGAAATGAGACAGCTTAAGCATAACGGCAATGAACGATTCAAGCGAGGAGAGCACCAGGAAGCGGTCCGATTTTACTCGGAGGCGGTGCAGATTGACCCACAACACCATGAATTCTGCGCAATTATTTATTGCAATCGTGCCGCTGCGCAAATGGGGTTGGAGCGGTATCATACTGCGATCCTCGACTGTAACGAAGCGCTGCTGCGGAAGCCGAGCTATCCTCGTGCGTTGCTCCGTCGAGCTCGTTGCCACTTTGCACTCAAGATGTTCCACGAAGCTGTGAAGGACTTTGACCGGTATCTACGCGAGCAGCCAAGTGATATGCCTATTGACGCCACTGCAGACGTTCGTCGAGAGCGAAACGAGGCGAAGGCTGCGATCGCCAAAGCTCGAGAAGAAGCGAAGCAGCGGGAAGCAGCGAAGAAACGTGCAGAGCGCGAGCAACGGCAACGACGCCAACACCAATGGGGAGAATCGTCATGGAATAACAACAGGTTCTACGAGAACTTCCGGCGCAACACGAGCAGTAATAATGGATATACTTACGGTACCAGCAGACAACAGTCATCCGGAGCAAGTAGTCGGGCTTCGTTCATGGCTCCAAAGACCCAGCGCCGTACTCATTACGATGTGCTTGGGATTGAGAAGACGTCGACGACCGACCAAATCAAGAAGGCCTACCGGAAGTTGGCGCTTGTGTATCATCCGGGTAAGTTGTTAAAGTGCTGGGTGTGATTGGAGTATTACAGTATTTACCTATTTATTGCGTTTGCAGACAAAGCGAAGACGTCGACTCACGCGGACTTGTTCAAGGAGATGACAGCCGCGTACAACGTGCTCTCGGACGAAAGTGCCCGTTCCAAGTATGACCGCGAGTTGATCTACAACAGGTTTGGCAACTACTACGAGAACTGATAGAACACAGTGATGTTTCGACCTGTGAACAAGCAATATGACTATTATGCAAAAGGTAATACGTGTGCTGCTGGATAGACTTGGTGCATGTGTGTTTGTCTGTCTTGATGTAGGCCTTACGATGGCTGATTGCATGACAGCTCCAACTGACCAGGGCTGTAGCCTACAGCCTGTAGGCCTCGTAGAGGTCAAGTGGTACTTAGCGCGTGTTTCCGAGCATCCAAAGGTATCGGAAATGATACCTTTCGCGTGACCGACCGTCAGTTTTCAACTTGCCTCCATCGAGGTAATTTGCCACTGAACTATGAGCAGCCAGTTTGGCGTGGTGGTTTTTGGGGCGACGGGCTTCACAGGCGCATTGGCTGCACGACACTTGATCACTGAACCGGAATCGGCTCTGGGGTCCCCGAAGGCAATCAAATGGGCGCTGGCAGCACGCAGCGCCGCCAAATTGACGGCCTTGAAGGAAGAACTTGCGGTCAAGCTGCCCGAGATCGACAGATAACTCATCGATGCAATCCTGCTGATAGTAGCGACAAATCCTCGTTGCTGAACATGATACTGTCACTTGTGGGGCCGTATATGCTTTATGGTGAGCAGTTGATTAAATTGTGTGCTGAGAACGGAGTGCATTACTGTGACCTCACTGGGGAGATGTTGTGGGTACGTGAGATGATTTACAAGTACCAGGACGTGGCAGCCAAGACCAGTGCAATCATCGTGAACTCCTGCGGAGTGGACTCAGCACCTTCTGATCTCGTAGCGTATGCGCTTGTTGCCTGAATCCGCAAGCTCTCCAGTAGAGGGACCAAGACAGGGAGAGTGGATTTCCTCATCACGGATTCGATAGGTAGTGGAAGTGGGGACTTTTGCTTCAGTGCTTCAGATGGTTGAAGGCAAGACAAGCAAGGAGCTGTCTGAGACTTGCAACCCATTTGTACTGACAGACGAGAAGACTATCAAGCAGAAGAATGATCTAGGTCTTGTGGACGCTAATTCTGTTGATCACCATGTCCGCTTCGACAAGAGGTTGGGAGTTGGACGTCCATTTTCCTCGGTCAGATAATGAACCAAGCAGTCGTTCATCGTTCGAACTACTTGCTGAACCAACTTTATGGCGAGCACTTCATTTACTGCGAGTGATTCGCTTTTGGTGGGGTACTTACCCAAGCACTGATCACGGTTATCTCTATGGTGCTTACCGGCATGTTGTACTTCAAGTGGACGCGCAAGTTGATCCAGAAGTTGGCGCCTGCTCGGCATCGGAAGAATTGATGGTCAGTGGATCCTACATCATTGAGGCTAACGGGTATACCGAAAATGGAGAGTTAGCTGCACAGCTCAAGGCAGTTGGTGAGGGGGATCCAGGTTATTACTACTAGTAGAACTTGACGATCCGTATGATCACGGAATGTGCTTTCTGTTTGGCCAAGGAGGATCTTCGCGACGGTAGCGATGACACGAACGGCACTCCTGCCATCACTGGAGGTTTCCTTACTCCTGCATTCGCTTTCGGCCACAAATTGATCGACCGCATGCACGTTCATGACTTTCGACTTTAAAGATGTCGGGGTCAAGCATCTCAGAGAGCAAACGACGAAGAAGGAACCAGCGAGGGCGTTTTGATTCTTTGTGGTGAACATCTCTATCTTGAAATCCTACACTTCTCAGTTGTCCGCTTCTCCGTCCGATGAAATCTTGGACCGTTCCTGTTTGTCGCTTGCTTTGGGCGTTTGAATCTTGTTGCAGAATGCCAACACATTCGGCTGCAGATACAAGGACTTTCGCACATGGCGCTTCTCATTGAGATAATCCTGAGCTTCGTGTGGAGTCATTCCTCGATTGGCTACTAACCAGCACAGCGCCACTGCAGCACTACGTCCAGTTCCCCCTTTGCAATGCACGTAGGTCCTCACTCCTCGTTGTTTCTGGGTGCGAATGAAAGCCACCGCAGCTTCCAATGCTGCTAACGAAGGCTCTGAATGATCCACTGTAGGGAGTCGTAGCTGTTGGATGTGATGACGTCTGTACTGCTTTCCAGGTCCCGCGTACTCGTCACACAGGTTCACAACTCCACGGACGCCTCTAGACACTAGATCGTTCACATGAGGCATGAAGGACATTGGTGCAGCTCCCAATAGGACATGAGAGTCTACCAATGTCCAGTAGTTTTTTCGTCGTGAAAGGTAGGTTAATGGCCACGTCGGGTAGAAGTAGACTCGAGCTACAACTCGCGCCAAACCTTCAGGTAAAAAGTGGAGCTGGAAAGCAACGTACAACATTACAGCAGCGATAACCCAGGCCTGCCAGCTCGTAAGAGCGGAGAGAAACATATTCCAAGTCCAGTGCGTCACCGACATGATGAAGACTTTTGAAGAAAGGAGGAGAATGAAAACTGTAGCCATGTATGCGATTAAGTGCGAAATGTTTAGAATAGATGGCTACATCGTCGATGCATCTAGGACGATGCTGTGGCTTGTTCCACGTACTTCTCCGATGCAGGCTCGTACTCCGTGACGAACCAAGCGGCTGAGTTCTTCTGGATGAACTTGAGAAAGTCATTGAGACGAGCCTGGATCTGTTGCAGTTCGCGAGGAGAAATATTGGAGCTCGCTAGTAGCACAGGCAATCTCACTGCAAATGAATCAAAGCATTCCATAAGTAAAATAACACCGACTGTCAGGGAAAACTACGTACCGAAGAGTCGAATGAGGTGTTCGGCACCGTAGATTTGCGACATCGGCACTTCCTCTCCCTGTTTCTCTCGAAGCTCCTGGTACTGTCGACGTTCCATTCGGTAGAGAAGGATGGAGCTCAAAGCACGGTCAAAATAGGACTGGACGCCTTCCATGATTCCTTCAATGTTCTTGTACTCCTTCTCCTCACTAGCTTCTCCATCGTGCACTTTGCTCTTCTTGAATTCCAGATACGTCTTGATAATTTGACTCACATTAGGCTTCCTAGGCAACGGCACGAGCTTATGTGGAGAGTGTGTCACGTTCTTCCAGTCTTCCACGAGCTGCTTCTTGAGTGAAAAAGGCATCTGGATATTGATCTGCTTAGCAGAAGTTCCATCTTCATTGGTTCCTTCTGGTCCAGGGAATTCCTCATATTCATTCTCCGTACTACGTTTCAACCGTTTAAACGGAGATTTACGAGAACTGGGGGCGTCCACTCCAGCAGAGCTGATCTTCTTCTTCTTGGACAGACGCTTCTCCTTCTTGGCTTTAGCTATATCATCTTTGGCTTTTTTCTGCAGACCCCGATTGGTTGGCGTGTCTTCCAGCACGCGGTCATGACGGACCCATTCGTCCCACTTCTTGGCCCAACCTTGGTAGTGCAGGTAGTACTGGGTGTTGGCTGTGGGGTTACCTCCCGCTCCTGGAGCTTCCTCTACGCCTTGACCATTATCCACCTTCTGCACCTTCGCGTCGTAGATCATCAGGCCATGATAGGCCAGCACAGTGTCGCCCACTTTCACTGTCATTTTGCCTACGAGAGTTTCTACTGGATGCTGAGCTAGTGGCGGGAACTAAAAAAATATTATGGTGTGACCCACATCGATTAGGTAAAGACGTCATCAATTCGTGCAGTAATAATATTTTGTATCCAGAGACTTTAAGACTGTTGATCTCTTTCAAGACACACTTCGCAAAACATCCAACAAGCAGCAAGCTACGCAAGAAGAGATATCAACTCTGACACGTTAAACACTACCAGTATGGACCCACTCGTTGTTGCTGCTGCCAATGGAGATTTCGACACTGTCAAAAACAAGATCGACTCTGGTTCCGACGTGAACGTCGTCGACGGTCGTTGATATCCGCGATTCGAAACGGCCACAGCTCCATCGTCAAGTTTTTAGTGGAGAACGGAGCCGATATCAACCAAACGGACTCGGAAGGAGACCCTCCGTTACTCCTTGCAGCGGCGGAAGGTCATTGTGCAATTCTTGTCGAAAATGGGACACGGTGTAAAAAAAATCTGGCAAGGACGTCATCTCTGCACGGTTGAGTGGAAGTGGTTCGGTGGCTACTTAAACAAGGGAAAAATATCGACCAGACCAACGACTTTGGGTCAACTGCATGGTGAAGCTGCTGCAGGAGAATGGTTCGGATATTACGTATTCCACATGCTCTTGGCAGCTCAAGAGGGTCAAGTCGAGGTTGTAAATTTCCTTCTGAAGGTTGGCGCTGTCGTGAACGCTATCAACGAGAATGGATCAACTCCTTTCGCGATCTCTGCTATGATTGGCCACACCGAAGTGGTTGACTTACTGCTGGAGAACGAAGCTGATATCTCACTAGCGAATGACACTGGTACTACTGCACTCCATTACGCTGCAGAATACGGCCATGCCCATGTGGTTACTGCAGAAGGAAGCTGAAATTGATGCAACGGATAATGAGGAGCTACACTAGCAACTCCCATCCGGATCTTGTGCGTCTTCTGCTGGAAAATGGAGTTGACATGGAAAGAGGCTACAGAGATGGCTACACTCCTCTGATTTGCGCTGCTCAGAATGGCTACCTTGAAGTTGTCGAGACTCTTGTGAAGAATGGAGCTGTCGTTAATGCCAAAGCCAATGATGGTTTTACGCCCCTGCTAATAGCATCGTTATATGGCCATCTGGACATTGCTCCTACGCTCTTAGAGCATGGAGCTACTATTGAACTGACCGACTCGACTGGAATTACTCCGTTGATGATGGCAGCCTCATACAAGCACCCAGAAATTGCTATTGGAAGCTGGGGCGGATGTGAATGCTCAGGCTCACGGACAGAGACACTACGTTGCGGTACGCCACCTCCGGAAGCATCGAATGTGTTCGTCTGCTGCTAGATGGTGGCGCTGACATCAATCTGGCTGGTACCAATACTTGCTCGCCATTGCAAGGTGCAGCAGCTCATTCTCTCCTTGACGTGGCGACACTTTTACTATCAAGAGGTGCCAATTGCAACACAGTGGATGACGACGGAGATACGGTCCTTCATGAAATAGCGATCTACGGGCATTTAGAAATTGTTCATTTACTGCTGGAACATGGAGCTACTGTGGATGTGGCGAATGTGATGGGATGGACACCATTAATGTTAGCTTCTCAGCATGGCCATACCGACATCGCGACTCTTCTCATTGAGAAAGAGGCCAGTGTGGACGAAAGAACTTGCGATGGCCGGACGGCATTAGGTATCGCAGCTGAGGAAGGCCACCTCGAGATCGTCCGTGCTCTTTTACAGGGAGGAGCTTTGATTAATGCTATTGACTCGGACAGCCAAAAACCATTGATGAGAGCTGCATACAGAGGACACGAGGAGGTCGTTCGTCTACTGCTTGACAGCGACGCAGATTTGTTGATATCGAACAGCAGTGGCCGTACTGCAGCAGAAATTGCCCGCTCAAATTGCAGATACAAGGTTTGGAGACTTCTGACGGAGCGTGAAGGTCAATCTAGTTCGATAGGGCCTTGCACCTCAAAGCTGAGTAAACCAGACTGGTTCATTGCCAGTCGTGAAGTTCGGAAAGAGCAGCAGCCATTTTCTGCTGGTTCCTTTGGTAAAGTGTACCGAGGCTGGTGGCTTAGTACTCGAGTCGTGGTCAAGACTGTAGCTGTGGAGACGGAGAAAGAGAAGCGGATCTTCCATCGAGAGGCGCGAATCTGGCAGAAGGCCAGACATCCGAATATCGTCCCGTTCTTCGGAGCTTGTGATGAAGGATCCACGTACTTCTTTGTGTGTGAGGAGGCCAAGAATGGAAAGCTTTTGGACTACCTCTATCACGCACGAGAAGAAGGAAGGTCGCTGGTATGGCGGAAGCTTCTGGACGCTGCTCTTGGACTTCATTTCTTGCACGAACGACACGTCGTTCATAGCGACCTCAAGTGCAACCAGATCCTCGTGAGTAAAGATGGTGTAGCCATGTTGACAGATTTTGGTCTGAGCTTCTTGGCGACGGAGCAAAGTGGCGATGAAGAGACCGTCGGGGCCATTCGGTGGAAAGCTCCTGAGGTGATCCGCAAGGACAAACCAGTGGCACCTAACGCTCAGTCGGACGTCTATTCTTTAGGTATGTGTGTGGTGGAGGCTGTGACTGGCGAAATCCCTTGGGGTCAAGTGCCTGATCCAGTAGTGAAGTTCCACGTGACTCGGAAGAAATTCTTGCCCAGACCGAAGGCTTTCAAGAGCGATGCACAGTGGGAATTGGTGGAGAAGTTGTGTGCATTTGAACCGTCGAAGAGGATGAAATTACTGGAGGCGATTGAAGTGATTCGAGGGTTTGCTGAGGAAGAGCGATTTCAAGAAAGACTACAGATGATGCAGCAAGAGGATCACGAATCCGATCTAATAGCTGGGGAACCTCCAAATATCGCCAAGATTCCCACATTGGGGACGTTGGCAAAGGTACAATTGGTCAGGGCATTAATGCGAAGGGGAAATGGAGGCGGAACTTTGATAGCGGCAGCATAAATAACGTGGAATTTAAACGTGGCAGCTACTTCGGTGGAATGCTTTCATTTTCGGGTAGAACCGGACTAGCTATAAATGTAGACATTGACGCGATGACACTGTATATACTTAATGTGAGTGGCTTGTTGGCTAGGACAACAAGAATGGCATTATGAGTCAAGTGATGAAGCGCTACGTCGATTGGAAAGCCAATGAGTCATATGATGTGACTCACATCGAAAAAAAAAACGGTATGCTTGATCTCTAAGTGGATTTAATCGAAAACTTTCTTGTGATGTTTGCTTGCTGTATGAATGGACGTGCCCAAGTCTAATATGTCGAAATTCTCGTGAATCTACGATATCTTCCTGAGTTTCTCGGTATATCGCTGAGCCCAGACATTATAGGACGGCACATGACCGATCCACCTGGGAAGGAGGAATCCTGGTTCACGACACTGCGTATTAAGTACGAAGACAATAATCTCGATAAAGTCATTAATTAAGGCAGAGAGGAGGGATCCCAAAACGTCTAAGCTTTGCCGACATTGCAATGCACAAGCACCCGCAATCTGTGTTTCATTTCCTGGGTCTCTATAAAACCAGCGAAAAGATCTTTTCCAGTCCAATTTTCAAACTGTGGTCAAGTACTTGAAGGACTTCAACCCCAAATACCCGGCCGAGAAAAGGACAATGGTCGATAGTATCCGAAGACTTCCATCTAGTACGGATTCTCGACGAAGTGGAGAAGATCCCAAGCACAGAGAAATTAACCAAGAACTTGCAAAATGCTTTGATCGGGTAACTCTTTCAGAGTTCAAATTTTTCTTGTTGAAATCGTCCACTTCATCCACTTTGTAAACACTGGAGAGCTCCAACACTATCATCGTAAATGCTGTACCTGGGGAAACTCCAGTGTCAAAAAGTTTTTCCGCCTTCTATAGATGCAACATTGCTGCGACTTTTTCCATACTGGGGAACTACTCAGCTGCTTGGAGGATTTGCATCATTGGTCGATCATTGACATTTTTTGAAAGCAATCGACTCACCTTGTCCGGATTTTCAATGGAGAAAGTATATCCATGTAGGGAAGAGAGGCCACACGCCAAAGTTGCCGAGTGTTTTCTCTGAAAGCTAGATCCTTCCCAATTGCTATCCAGTGGTTCCACAGGTCAGCTTCCAATCTCGAGGCAAGTTCTTCGAAGCGTAAGTTCCTCTTGGCCCTTTCCAACAATTTGTAGAGCCGCATCCGTATTGGGTCGCCAATATTGAGATCGCTGACGCTCTCTTCCCAGAAGCGGTGGCGCTAAAGTTGTCAGCAAATTGGATCCATTTATTAAACTGCGGGTTACTGCTATATGTACCAACCTTCCACATATTCGGGTGTAAGCAATTTCTGGAGTTGGTCATCCGTCACTTTTGTAGATTGGAAGAGAGCGGCGATCATTTCGAGACAGATATCCGTCTTCTTGCTCTTTCTTCGTCGTCAGTATCACCAACAGTTCTCATTCGTAACATTCTTGGAAATGAAACGTTGTTCTCGTCAGTCAGGGTAGAAAGTGTAGTTGTCGCCTCCAAAGTGGCGATAGAAACAGCAATAGTAGCAACTAGCAGGTAAGGAGGTACATCGGCTGAACAATGTTTTTTTTCTATTGTGATAATATGATCAACGGCCGAAGAAAACATGAATACGTACTTCGTATCTTGAGTTTTGTACAGCAATCCTGGATAAGTTGGTGAGAGCGGACGAATCACAAACGTCGCCTTAATGACCTGTCGTAAAGAAATTATTGCTGATCTCCTTCACGTAACGTACATTTCGCAAAACATTTTCGATGGTGATCGACGGACAGCATCTTAGTGGCTCCGTAAGAGGAAACCGCAAAAAGTATCTTTTATTGCATGGATGTCGAGAACACTCGCTTCACGAAGCCATTTGATAATCCACAGTGTTCTAAATTGGTTGACTTACAACTCCTTGACGCTTGACTCCCTCTCGACTCATGCAACATTCTAACCAAGTACACGAAGTTGTAAGACGATTAAGTCATACTACCGAGTTTCTTTGTGTACCGTTCCAGCATGTCGCCCGAAAACGGTACCCCCTTGAGCCACGATGTGGTCATCCATTTATCCACGAGCGCATCCTTCAACTGCGACGCTAGTTTCTTCGTGTTGGAGGACTTCTCCGCCGCTCCAAGCATCTGAACTAGATCCAAGTCATGGTAATTAGTCCGAAATCCATCGATTTTTCGCTCGGATATGCTCGATTCCAGTCATTCAGGTACTTAACCCACAACTCAAATTTTGGATGCTGTTCCATTGAGGTGCAAGAAACGAAACACACTGTTTGGAGGGTCTTTCCAAAATATAGGCCACTCTTCCATTCTCTCCTTGTCCACCAATTTGGCAATCTTCACAGCGCTAGGATCCTGCATTGCCTTTTCAATCATCCTGGTGTTGAGGCCAGGACTTTGATACTTACGGCGAAGTGCCACGAACCAGGATTTTTTTGTCGGCTGGGTTGTTCTTGTTGAAATCATCCACGTAAATCATCCACTTCTTAAACAGAGGACTACCTAGAACAGATTCTCCTACATTATCAAGCGCCACCGTCGTAAAACGCTTCGTAGGGGGATACTCCGGTCGAAACAATGCTCTGCGCCTTCTCCAGCTGCAATTTGGTGGGAGCTTTTTGCATGCTGGGCTACTTATTGGCAGCCTCAAGCATTTGCATCATCGATCTGTACCTGAACGTTGGTGCTAAAGTCGAGAAGATAGTCGAAGGTTTATCTGGATTTTTGATACTGAAAGTATTCATTAACGTTATCCACATGTTGAAAAGCTGATGATTGTAAAAATCGAACACTTCGTTTCTTATGAAAGGGAACACCAGCAGTTTGTACAGATTGACCACTGTTCAGCCACATCTCCAATTGATCCGCCTGGAACTGTTTCGCGATTCTATTCGTCTTAAATTCCGTTTTACCTGCAACGAGCATCTTAGCCGAATGTCCGTGTGAGCGTTTCAATCACAGTAGTTTTCTTAGCCGCGTACTTGACATTGTAAACTTCCGTGTACTTGGTAAACGCGTTGAACAGTGGGTTTTCCAGTAGAGTTTTCGTTGAGTGCTTCAGTCCAAGCTGTACCAGGACGTTATCGGATGTTTCCTTAGGTTAGATCCAGAATTGCACAAACGCGTCCTCCAATTTCGTTCCCATATCTTCCGTTTCTGTTGACGACTTAACTGCCAAAGCGATTTTAAACAGATCGTCGTCACTGAAGTGTTTCTTCAGCGTCGAAATAATCGACGCCATTGCTTTCCATTCAGATCGCCCACGTACTTCGTCCAGTGTAGTATTCCCGGGGTCGAAATTCAAAGTCGTTAACACAAGGCAGTGCGGGGGCTAGCCCGCAGGAACTGTAGCCTAGTGTATTGATAAGAAAATTGAAGAGTGAGCTTCGGCAACGAGCCTCCACTCAGAGAGAACCGATAATTGCCAAGGCAGAACTCCTTGAAGTTGCTGCTGGCCAAGCAATCATTCCTAGGTATACATGTAGCTAGACATACAAGCTCCATGTGCAAACAAAGTCAGCCACTAACAGCCTGACCTGTTATAACATGTAGAACATGAAGTTGCCTCAGCTGATGCTGTAGGACACGGTCTGTGATGTCTGCTTGGGGAGTGCGCAGTCTGTTGCACGTTAGAACTAAGCTTTAGAGCCTAGGTTCTACTACACTGCCCCCGAAGCTTAGTTCCCCACGTCGTCCTCTGGAAAACGTGCAAGGGTTCAACTTCGGCAGCATTGACCTTGTGTAGATTCACATTGGTGAAGCTACGGGGTTCCAACCGTACGCGCCTTGCGTTTGCGGCTAGATCGTCGTAGTTGATGCCGCTGCTCGTTGCAGAGTCCTTGTGCTGGCATTGCGTCCGAAACACTAGGCACATCTGCAGCAACAGTCACCACTCTAGTTAGGCGTCCATGAGTCAAGTTATTCTCATTGGAGGTCCGCTTGACTCGTCGTCGAGCTCCTGGACGCTCAGCGCCAGTCTCTTTATCATTTGTACCTTCGCCTTGCTGAGAAATACTGCTAACAGTACTTCGGGCAGTTTGGCGTCGGCGTTTCTTACCGGTCGGCATTCGTTTTGACTCCTTCGCATTGCCTGATGGCACATGCGCTAAGTTGGCAGGCAAGGTCTCCGTAGTTGTCGAAATAGTTCGTTGTGCACGGTTTCCAGCAAGCTTCTGCCAATAGTCAGATAGCCGGGTGTCGCGGGCTTGTGCCACATAGTTGTCTAGTAACACGTGAATATCAGTAGCGAGGCTCTGCATTGGCTCATAAGAGTCCTCGATCGTCTCCAAACCCTTCCAGTTCACTAACACTTCAAAGTCCTGGATATCTTCGTTCCACCGATGTGACTTAAGCTCATTTACAGCGAGCAATATTCCTTGCGAGGCCACATGCTCCAACAATTCCTCGGTGATGTCGAGGCTACTGTCAGCATAAAATTTCAGCCGAGACGCATGCACATCAAGCTCATCACCGGTGACGAGGTGCTGTACGTGAAATGAGTGTGCATCAGCACGTAATACTCGATAGGGTCCAACCCATGTCACCTGCAACTTGTTCTTGTGTTTTTCATCCACTCGTGACCGCAAAACAAAATCACCTTAAGAGAAGTTGACGAGATTTTCCCCTCGCTCTTTCTTCTTATTCAGAAGTCTCTGTTTCAGGCGCTGGTCTTCCACAGCCTTGTGCATCATTTGCATGCTGGAACGCAGCTCTGCGAGGTACTCCTCAATTCGTGCACTGTCAGGGATAGTTTGCAACTTGCCATGGTCTGGTAGATAGAACTCACGCAACGGTGTAGGACATTCCAAGCCCGTAAACAGCTCTACTGGAGCACGATTCGCCAGAGAAGGAACTGCCGTGTGGTTCAAGTTTGCCTGAATTATCGGCACCAAGTAGACCCAGTCCTTGTAGCTGATCTTGTACTCCAGGATCATTGCACGCACCACTTGTAGGATGTCGCGATTTACCCTCTCTATCGATCCGTTTATCCAAGGTGAGTACGCGGGGGTGAACTTCTGCAAAGTACGTAGACGACGTGCTAGTTCGGCAACAACTTCATTCTTGAAATGTGTACCGCAGTCAGATACCCACTCAGGTGGCAGGCCAAACCGCGAGTGCCAATCCAGTAGTGCTTCCACCGCTACTCTGCTGTCAGCTGTGTCTGCAACTACTAACTCGCAATAATGCGTTGCATGGTCCTTGAGGACCAGGATGTACTTGCTTGTGCCATAGCTGCTACCCAGGTAGAGATAATCGAAATGTAGCAATCCATTACGCGTTTTGCAATCGATCACTTCGCCCCAAGGGCGTGGGATGATATTCCCCCCTCGAGAGTGCAGACACAATAGGCACTGCTTCACAAAAGTCCTGACAATGGTCGTAATTCCATCGATAGCGAAAATCCGAGACAAATGCGTCTGCATCACATTCTGGCCACGATGGCCTTGTGCACCGCAATGCGCAACAATACAGAGGCGCTGGATCAGGTCTGTAGCCGAGCTGGGTACCCAAATCCGTCCGTCTAGGGTTAAAAGGCCGTTGTCAGCAAGGTCTGCATTGTCCGGAGCGTCCGAAGTTGCTTGGGTCTCGGCCAGTGCTGCCACCGTGGGCCAAACGAAAGAATCGGCATCCAGAGGTCGAAGTGGGGATGGCTGTGACTCTGTCAAGGTTCGTGTAGATGGTGGCACCATAGTCTCTTCTTCAGGAGATCTAAGACGCTTCACCTTCGCTGTTGAGTGATTACCAGCCCAACGAGATATCATATCGGCCCAAACATTGTCAGGGCCGGGCACATGCTCCACGACGTATCGGTAGTTCAAAAGCTTCATAGACCACCTCAACAACTTGCCTTTCACATGTTTCTTCACATTCTGGTGCGGTGCGAAGACGTGAATTAAATTTCTGTGGTCGCAGTACATTCGAAAAGGCTTTGGACGCAGTAGGAGATAATCAAGCTTTTCACAAGCGACCACAATAGGTAGGGCCTCCTTTTCCGTCACCGTCCAGTTCAACTGACTTCCAGTAAATGTACCGCTCATACAGTGGAGGAGCCGGTGCTGTTGCTCAGTAGCCGGCAGCTTCGAGTCAAAATTTACCACTTGAGTCACAATGAGAGCCCACCCAATGTCTGATGCATCTGTAAACAGACAGGTAGTAGCTGAGTCATCTGGAAAATCGAGCGTAGCACATGTGGCTAGCATTTCCTTGACGTTATCAAAAGCAACGCGCTCGTCTTCAGTTAATTCCAGCACAATTCCAGCTGCTGCACGGCGCGTACGTTTGGTAGAAGCAAGCGCGGTATCCAGGCGTTTCTGAAGTGGCTGTACTTGTCGCGCGCAATCCACAATGCTTTCTCTCATCCAGTTAACAGCACAGACAAATTGCTGCAATTCGCCAGCGGTCTTTGGGTACGGGATCTGCCGAAGTGTGTCAATCCGTTGTGAATCATGGCGAACACCTTGGTGATCCAGCACTCGTCCACACCACTTCACTTCAGTTTGATAGAGACTGGACTTTTTAGCACTAAGCTTGAGACCAAACTGATTCAGTAACGCGAAGAATTCACCCAACTTAACCATGTATGTATCCATGTCAGCAGCGTACAACAGCAAGTCATCAATCCAGATAAGTAGATGCTCGTAGAGTAAACTCGCAAAGCATGTCTCCATTGTCTTCTGGAAGAAATAGCTGCGTCACTACTTCCTTGAGGAACACGACGGGGTGTGAATATTTTCTCGTCAGTCATGTACGACAGCAATTCCTGACAGAATTCTGCAAGTGGCAACTGCCAAAAACCCTTCAAGAAATCAAAAAGTCCAAAGTGTTTCATTCCTCGAGCATTTTCCATAACTACAGCGAGGATTGGCATCACTGCAGCCATTATTTCTGTCTGGTCATTCAATACTCGGTAGTCTGTCGTTTGTCGAAGGTCCAATAGATCCGCGCTCTTCTTCACCGGCAATACAGGACTCGCCCAGCGACTATCAGGATTCTCATAGACCAATCCTAGTGCAACAAGACGCGCGTTAAATTCTCGTAAAAACTTCCTGATATGAGGCGGGCATTTGCGGGGCTTACACTTCGTGGGGTGAGCCCCGTTTTTCAATCGAATCTCCATTGGTGGGACACTTGCAGGAGGATCCGCTCGGAGCTCCAGGCGCCACACGTCATATGCATGAGCAATAGTCCGCAACTGCTCCACACGTTCCACAGGAAATCCATTCTCCACCGCACGATCAATCAATCTTTCAACAGCAGCGAAAATATCATCGTCATCAGATGGGGTTTCATCAGGATTCACGGCATTTCGTCAGCTTCAAGCTCAACTGTGTCACCGGTCAAATCATCGATGTTGTGGCTGGCCAGTTGCTCAAGCTGTCTATCGACGTCAATGCCCAACATCACCAACAAATCATTCCCCACAATGAACTCCTCATCGTCCACGTCGACAATAAGTACGTCCACTAATCCCATAGGCTCGACAGGGCCAGCCGCAGTTTGAATTAGTACTTGAAGACAAGTCTTCCATTCAGCTGTCACCCACGTCGCTCCAAATGCCTGGGTGCGAATAGGAGTATCAAGTTTTTCCTTCGTTACACTCAGATCGGCAGCTAGAAGGCGTTTCCAGTGCGAAAGTCCAATCACAGTGAAATCCGAGCCGCTATCGGGACAGTACGGCAGCTCCAGGACTCCATTCAATACCACATGTCGCTCTGTGTTAGGTAAAAGCTCACCGAGGCGTTTGGTACGCGCCTTCTTGGCCTTGCGCGCATCACGCAATTTTTGCACGAGCTCTTTTTTTTCATCCTCACTTGCCTCCGTACACTCACGCAGCCAATGCATGGCCTTGCATTTTGGACATGGACCTGGAGGTTGACGTGAAGCCTCTGTTTTAGCCTTGGGCTTGGCCTTCTGATCGACCTTCACTCTTGCAGTGTCTCTACTAGTCGACTCTTGAAGCGCCGTTCCGCTCGACTGCTTGGATTGCTTCTTATCCTTTTGCTTCTTAGACGAAATAGCCTCACGCCCAGACGCCTCTTGTCGCTGTTTCTTTTGGCGCTGATAATAGCGCTCATGCTCCGTTGCACGCTCGACTATCAGATCGAAAAGAAGTTTCGCGTTGGACGCGGCAGCCTTGTCAGTAAAACGGACTCTCTGCTTCACTTCCTTCTTTAACGCCTCTGGCCGTAGTGATGCTATTAACCGCTTGCACTTCTCTTTCACGCCATCTACCTCAGAAAAACACTCTGTCAAGCCATTCTCCAACGTAATGGTATTAAACAGCATGAAGTAGTCAATATAGCGGGCTCTCACGTCGCTCTCGGCCATGTTGGGCTTTAGTTCACGCTCATAAAGGTCCTTGATGTCAGGCAAGGAGCCGTTTTTCACGCTCGAGATGATCTTCTCAATCTCAGTTATCAGCATATCGTCGGTGGCGTTAGCTGGCGAGACTCCAAGCTGGAGCTCGCAGAAAGCGTCCAGCAGGTGGGGGTTGAATGCTCCTGCGACAGACTCTACCACAGCTTCAAAAGCTTCACCAGTCACACGGCAGCGCGCGTGCAGCTTCGCCTCATAGTCGTGTCTTTCCTTCCTCCAGTTCACCAGTGCTCCATGAGAGGTCGACACTATCTTTGGTGGTAAAACCGGGGTAAACAGTGGTACAGAACCAGTCGCTCCAGCGTCCGCCATCTTGAGTTGTCTTCAACTTCAGTTGTCCACTAGCTGTACAACAGGTCGTTGCACTTCAATGGAAAACCTACTAAAGGATTCTTTGTAGTATTCCCGGGGTCGAAATTCAAAGTCGTTAACACAAGGCAGTGCGGGGGCTAGCCCGCAGGAACTGTAGCCTAGTGTATTGATAAGAAAATTGAAGAGTGAGCTTCGGCAACGAGCCTCCACTCAGAGAGAACGAGTACTTGAAGGCAGAACTCCTTGAAGTTGCTGCTGGCCAAGCAATCATTCCTAAGGATACATGTAGCTAGACATACAAGCTCCATGTGCAAACAAAGTCAGCCACTAACAGCCTGACCTGTTATAACATGTAGAACATGAAGTTGCCTCAGCTGATGCTGTAGGACACGGTCTGTGATGTCTGCTTGGGGAGTGCGCAGTCTGTTGCACGTTAGAACTAAGCTTTAGAGCCTAGGTTCTACTCATCCAGGCACTGATCTGAGATTTACTGAGAATTCGCCATCCAGCGTAGTTGAGGTCGTACAAATTGAAAACCTCCTCGAGATCTTTGCCAATCTTTACCCAATATCCCACTTGATCGGTTTGTAGTCTGGCGCCCGCAGTCTTCGTGTGTATCTCCTTTTTGGCCCCAATCATCAGATACAGGTTTTCGTCGCCATATTTTTGGACAGTACCGAAATGGCCTTCCCAGAGGCACTCAAGTCATCAGCGTATTGAAGCCATCAGATAAATTGGGGGCTCTCAAGACTGTTTGAGAGAGTGTTCCCAAGATTCATGCGGTAAAAGACGCTTTCCGCTTCTTTTCTCTTGCTGAGCCACTTCTGAAGCTGTTCGTCGGTCACTTTTGAAGACTTGATGAGTTTTGCAAGCTTATCTGTTGCAGATACAGTGATACCTCCCCCAGCTCTCTCCTCGGCGATAATGCTTCTAGCTCGTAATAGCCTTGTGGTTGGAGTGCCTGGATCGCGAGCTCGGCAATGATTGGAAACATCGGAAGCAACTACAGTGGCATCTCCACTTGCAATGTAGACAAAGATAACCGCACCTACCAGATAAGAACAAGAGCATTGTTGCCTACGAATCATGTTGCGAAATGTTAAAGAGGGGACCCCATAACTTGCTGATCGACATTATACACGAGTGTTTATTCCCGGTATCACACAGTGACTTAACACTAATCATTACCGGTGCAACTGTCTTCTACTCTTCCATTCGTTCCTTCTCCACCCTTTTGACAATCTTCACACGTACTGGGATCTCTCCCCCAACGAACCGTTCTACGATCGCGGTGATTGGTGGTGTTGGTGAGTCCGTACTCAGTATCCACTGTTCAATAAGTGGATGGTTTACGTGGAGGCTTTCGACAATAAGTACGGTCAAGATGGGGAGACGGGGAAAGAGAAGCAACTACAAGAAGAAGAAGAAATTATTTGATTAACTAGATAGGTGGACAACTCTTTGGACTAACCTGCAACGATCTCAAGCTAATTCAATAGCTGTAGATATTCTACCTTGACTGATGGGCAACCCAAATTTGGGGCATTCGTTCGGAATGGATATCAATCGGTAGTTCAAAACCTAACTGTTGAATCAGTAGCGTGATAGTTTCCCGGTCACAGTTGAGCTCATCCGCATGCTGGTAAATAAACTGATAATGCATCCTGTATGACGACTGGATATTCGCCACATTTGGCAGTAGTGCCTTTGTTTTCTGATAGTGAATGTCATTTCGAAGTCTCCATGTGGCATGAAACGTAACTGCAACGTGGATTCTCCATAGCAGTAAAATCACCTTTTGGTTCTTTCGCCATCTTCTGTGTATATCTTGTGATTTTGGGAAGAGCAGCAACCTCCAAGTCAAATTCGTCACGAAAACGCCTGCCCAGTGTATCCACACCTGGTGCCACATCGGCTGTAACGATGGGCACGCAAAAAAGCAATGTTCCACCGTCTCAATCTCTTGACATAGTGGCCGAACACACTGCTGAATTGTGGGGTTGAGAGACGTTAGGAAGTACAATCGCGAACCCACTGTTAAGTCCCCAAAGAACATTCGTACCATCACATCATGAACCACAGGCAGCATATAACCACGGAGTGACAGCAGACTAGTAAGCATCTGATGTATACGTCCAGCAGGGCACCCAAGATCCTCCATAGGGTGCCGGTTCAACACCGGCACTTGCTGAAGAAGCTTGTTCCAGTCTTGGGGGCGCAGATAAGGAAAGAAATGCACATTTGTGTTGTCAGAAAATTTAACACCAAATACAGGCGGCAAATGCGTGATCTCCATTGCTTGGATTCCACCAGCTTGCGAATCAGGAATAACGTGGTAAAATACTTGAGAGAGCTGCCTGTATAAGGTAAAGATGTCGTGAGGATTAACTTTGGAGCCCAGGATTGGATGTACCTCTGAGCAAATCTTCGTAAAGAAAGCAGTCGAAGTTGGCCAATGACGATTGTCATCTAGAAAGTCTGCTAAACACCACTTGTGTTTTTCAGCGAGCGATCGACAAAGACGTCGAAATTTTGTTGAGCCAGCACCCACAGGTTTTAAATTCAACGTTGGTTCTCGCACCTGGAAATCCTTCAGTTTGCTCCACCAAATTGGGCACGACAGTGCCCATTGCAAAGTTTTAATTCTGTTGCGCCACTGTGAGACTTCCTCTGGCCACTTGGTCTTGTTCCATTCCCTCATTATCTGTCTCCACCACAGGAGAAGCATTGTAGCCCTCCACCCGGCTGGTTGTGGTGGGTCCTGTAGTAGGAAGTCACAAGATCGAGGTCGCGAAAAATTTCCATATCGTGCACTTATCATAACTAACATCGGTCGGTACCAGACATTTTCATCATCAGGTGGACCTGCCGTGATAGCGACGACATAGTTTTGCACTAACTGAAATTGTTGTCGACGGACAATCAGCTTCACTTCCGGAACCCCGACACCGTTCTCTTCTCGTGGTCTCACTGCTAGTCCTTTCCGTACGATATTTACCCCGGTTTTCCCAACGCTTACCCGGTTGTACAGTACATACCTGTTTACGATACTTTGCCAACGATTAATAAACCTGAGTGGGATTGATACCAGTGCTGTAAAATACCACAAAATCGATAAAATCTCTGTCTGCACAATCAATCTTCGTCCAAGTAATGTTCTAGCTCTTCCATGCCATCTCTGAAGACGTGCCATCAATTTATGATCCAATTGGTTCGCGAGCATAGTGGAAGTATCGCCGTTTCCAAACGGTATTCCTAGATATTTCACTGTGTCATCCGGTCCCAATGAGCGTAGCGGATCCACGCTTGGTGCTGAATGTCTATTATTCAGACTCATTATAACACTCTTGGAGTGGTTTAGTAGAGCCCCAGAACCGGCACAGTAAGTGTCAACTAATTGTAGCTGGCTTTGCAGCTGGGCCTTTCCTTTCGAGAACAACACAGTATCATCAGCAAAGAAAGCCACAGGGATACTTAGATCTTGATCAACCTTTACTCCTGCGTCTCGGTGTTCTCGTAGCAGGTTCCCAAGTGGTTCGAGTGAGAAGGCAAAAAGATACGGGGATAGAGGGTCGCCTTGTTTAACACCCCTTGTTGGTATCAAGGAGTCTTGTGCCCACCCATTGATCATCAGTGAGCACCTAGTATCCTTGTACATAAGTCGAATCCATGACAAGAAACGAGGGCCAAAACCTTGACGCTCGAGGACCCGGAAGAGGTATTGCCGGTTCACTCTATCGTAAGCTGTTGCAAAGTCTAGAAAGGTTGCAATGCCTTTTTGGTTTCTTGAAGTCACAAGGTGCTGGAGGTCTCTCACTAGCATTACCTGCTGGTCAATTCGACGTCCTGGGATAAATGCTTTTTGGTCAGGGTGGCTTAGCTTTGACATCAATGGCCTTAGACGATTCACCAACACACGTGACACTTTTTTCATCTCCACTGGCATCAGCGATATGGGTCGAAAGTTTCCTGGTACACTTCGATCTCCTTTCTTAAAAAGCAAGGCCACTGACGAGTACCTTTGATGAGGCAATAAAATTCCTCTTTCCACTTGGTATCGAAACACCACAAAGAGAATTTCTCCAAAAACCTGGGGATCCAATCGATAAAAATCACTTGTAAAACCATCTGGCCCAGGAGCCGAATGGGGTCGCAGTTTTGCAATCGCAATAGCAAATTCGTTCACAGTCAATTCATCATCAAGATCGCTAGCATCACTGGGGCTTAATCGCCGGTCGACAGAGTCTAATAATCGATTCTGAGCCTCCATATCCACATTCACATCTTCACCATTATGATACCTAGGGTCACCGAAAATTGAACCCCAGTGCTCCTGAAATCCATTACATATATCGGCAGGGTCATTTGATTCACTACCGTCGCTTAATCGCACTGACCGGAACGGGGTACTCCGTAACTCATACCGCGGTGGACGAAAGAAGAACTTGGTACTTTTTTCAGCCTCAGTGACCGCCTGCTCGAATCCAGATCCAGATCCGAACCTTACCCATTCCTTACGGCATTCTTCGTATCTCTGCTTTGCGAAATAGTAATCAATGTTATCTTGATCACTGGAATTTTCTTTAGCGACTGCAGCGGCACATTCTTCAAGCTGCTAAAGAGAAGCGACTACAAACAACAAGGTATTTAATCGGCAAGTTTCCTTCCATGAATGTTTTTGTTCGTACAGAAGCCTTTAGACGGGTCTTTCACAGTATTTATGATTCGACTAACCGTCGGATTTAGAACGGAAACGCTTCTGCTAACGACGAATCAAAGTTCTTGTCGTTAAAAGGAACCTTGGTATCCTCTCCGAAATCTGCCGACTCGAGGGCAGCTCGTGCTTGGTCCGTGAGCTGGTCCCACACGATCAGATCCTGGTACTGGCCGTCATAATCCCAAAAGTCTAACCCGATCCAGCCTGACTTGGTCTTGCCATGAAAAAGTCTTAAGGACACGTTCGAGCCACCGCTGTAGCTGTAGATGAGTCCATGGCCGAAATGAGTCATGCCGGAAACCCTGCCTGTCTCAACTTCCTTCATACCCACAAAACTCATTGGAGGTATCTCTGTTACGGTGACGTATGGATGTTCTTCTCGTTCTCCTATCGGGATAAAGAGAACTTTAGGCACTTTAAGAGTTTGTCGAGAGAGCGATGCGCCGAGGATCTTCGGAGTTTTCAGAGCCGGATTATCCAGCCATAACACCATGTTCGACCAAAGATGGCGACTCACAGGTTCAAAATCGCAGAAGTTTTTTGGGAAATACCATGCGTACATGATGGCCCACTTGCCTTGGTACCAGGTCGAACGGCCGTAGACTTGGGCCCCCAGAGGTGATTCAGTGCATCCGTCAACTCCATTTGTCCCCTTGAGCCCTCCAGTGATTTCTCCAGCAGCATTTACGGCTGGAAATACCTCACAACTTTCAGCAACTAGCAGCTGTGGCTTGTACTTAACTGCTGCTTTCTCGGCGATCGTCACCGGGTCAGGCTGGGCAAAAGGCTGTACTTTGTCGTGGTCAATCGTAGCACCAAGAATATTTTGGGCGAGAACCAGACAAAGCACTGCAGCAGAAAGGAGCCTCATGAGATCGGATAGCGTTGGGGGGAGGAAAGTACGTCGTCAAAACGCGTTTAGTACGCAATCAAAATTCCATTTGGGCCCAAATAAAAATCGCACACCGCTGCTCCGCCTAGTTTAGAAGGCGGCCGGCGACACCCCCTCCCCCACAAAGCAGCACTCCAAGCAGCGAGCCCACGCCAAGCAGTGCGTTCACCACGTTAACCCCCCATGTGTGCATGCAGCCCGTGGAGCCAAAGCCGACCTTGGAGCCGAGCAGTCCCGAGCAGCGCGTGAAGCCGAAGTAGTCCAGCGAACCCAAGTGGTGCGTTGCGGCAGGATGCCACGAGGATCAGGAGGCCGAACGCAACCAGCAGTAGGCCGCCGCCATCAGCAGCAGAAGCGCGCGCATCGCACCGAGCGTGAGCAGCAGGATCTCAAGCAACACGACGCCCGCTAGCAGCAAGACAACCGAACAAGACCAAGAGTTCGAAAGCTCTATGGAGACCGCTCTGAGGGCCCTCTTCAGGAACGAAGGCTACCTGATTGGTAGCCTTCGTCTGCCCCGTAGTGTACTGCTTTCAGCTAAAACAGAAGCAACGCCCTTTGACTTCCTTCCAATATTCGGTGAGGTCTACGAAGAGGAACGTGACCCGTTCCGTCTTCAGGGCGAGCGTCCCAACGTGCCGAGAGTGAGTTCGATGACGAGATTGCGGAAGCGAGCGAGGAGAGTGAAGAAAGCGAGGAGGAGAGCGAGGAGAGTGAGGCAAGCGAGCAAAAGAGCGAGGAGAGTGAGGCAAGCGAAGAGGAGACCGAGGAAAGTGGGGCAAGCGAAGAGGAGACCGAGGTGAGCGAGGAGGAGAGTGAGGATAGCGAGGAGTAAAGCGAAGAAGGCAGCGACTAAGAGTAAGGTTTCTGGTCAATACATGTGTTCATTTCGCAAGGCATTAGCGTAATTGTAAAAATGTCAGCGATCCAAGTGGTCAGTTTGTCAGCGATCCAAGTTGTCAGATTGTCAGCGATCCAAGTTGTCAGATTGCTTTACAACTTCTTTTTTGCATAGATCTGGTTGTACTACAAGGAACTAAAAGAGAGTAGTCGTCACATAACGAGGCTCTAATGAGATATTGTATCTGCAACGCACTTCGAAGAAGTTGTGGTCGACCAGAACGGGCTGGTTGCCAGACGATGCCCTCCGGGTAATCCTGCTGATAAGTAGCGGTCGTGAGAGACTCAACTCCACTAGGCATATTTTGAGGCGAGGCTTCAACAGCAGCATCCATTTTCACGTCTGCGAGCAGCTCTTCTTCCTAACTCTTCGGTCTTTGAGACGCTCAGTGCAGAAATTTCCCGAGTACGTACAACCTTCGTGAAGCATTCTCGCCGCTACCACATGACAACAGTGACCCATATTAAAAAAAAGTAACGGCACTCACACGTTCCAGCAGCGAGACTGACTGATTGATGCTGGCATTGAATGTTTCACAAGGATTATTCGTGGAAAGAGATAGCCGTATTTGTTCCCACAATGGTCGACATCGATGCCCATCGCCTGCAGACAGCAGAGATCTCTAGGAGCTCCTATTGACCTGGCAGATAACCACTTGAGACCGAAGTAGTGCAATGGATCATTCACCTTTGCCAGCTCGAGGTTCCGCAGAATAACATCGTCCGTCTTCGGTAGCAAAAATGACAATGTAGTTCGGGTCTCCTCGTCCGTCGTACCGGCGAATCCATACAGCATGTCTTCAATAGTCCCAGGGATGTTCCCCATTGCAACGACACTTGGTTGTCCATTGGTAACAGCCCCAATAGCTTGAGGGAAGTCTTCTTCTGCGGCGAGTTCAGCGTACTTCCAGTCCCGCGGACTCAAACTTGGTAGACCGTTGGCGAGTCTTTCATTGCAGCACTTCTCATCCGATAGAATAGCTTCCTTAACCACTGAAATGATTGCAGTTCTCCACTGTGCCAGGATAGAATCTCGTGTCTCGTAGAAACTGGAGGTATAGTGCAGTGCAAGGATCTCCTTGTATACCATCGCCCCAAGAAAGTTGCTAAGCTGCCTTGTTCTTTTTCGCACGTTGACCCATTTTTCACTCGTAATAGTTTCACGCACCTAGCAACTTGCTTGCACGATGGTTGGCGAGACGCAGCTGAATGACGACGCAATCGCGACCAAATGTGGCCTGGTGCAAGTCCTGTTTCATCCATTTCCGCTATATATTTGCGCATTTCAGCCGTAATGATAGGTCGGTGAGCACCTTCACACGACGCTTCTCCCCGAGCATGTTCGGCCGATGTTGCTAGAATTGTCCAACTTCCGGAAAATGAGCAGTGCCACGCCTTCCATATCTTGCTGCACCTAGGCTTCTTGGTTCCAGTTGGCACAGCGTACGCTACACACGTTACACTGGAGCAACGGAGGCGACGCTCAACCATGTCGTGATCTCCTGGGCATATTTGGCATAACTGCACCCGCTTGACGTAAGCACTAGAGCAGCACATACGGTTCAACCTCTCTCTTGTGTAAATGTCGTCTGTTAGCCCTTCCGCTACGACCTCCCATTCCGCTCGTTCTCCGCTTGTAGGCATTGTTGCGTTGATCGAGAGGATGGATGCGGGGGGGGGATACGGGTACCTAATTTAGGGTTCGACACATTAATACACCTAGATGAATGGCTATCCGAGGCCGGATTTTGATAATGCCCGGTTTTTTGTTTGATACTGCTCCCTGAAGGCTTTGGATTTTGATTTGGTCTTTTTGTGTTTGATTGGGAGCGAAATGTGTTTGACATTGGCCAGAAAACCGTTTGACAAAGACCGCGTCTCCGTTGGGGGGTTCAAGGTGAATCGAGAACTGAGACGATCATTCAGAGAAGACAATTCTCGCAATCTCTAGTGGAGTACAAGGCCATACACATTTACCAGGCAACTGTCTCTTTTCGTAAAAGCTGTGTCAGACAGTGTATGCAACGCGAAGATACACGTCGTCATAGAAAACGCTTCCACTGGTACAGTTCTCCAGGTCCGTTTGAATTGATTTTGAATTTGTTTTTGAAATTGAAATTGAATTTTATGAACGAGTGTGTTGCGAGCAATGGCTCCTCAAATCCAGAATATGGTGGGAAACGACAAGGACGACGCTATACCGTTGCCAGATATTTGATAGAAAAAAAGAAACAGCATTCAGTTTGCGGTAGGATTGCCAGCATTTTATTGCTAGACGTTAGGCCTAAGGTTGGGAATCACAGCCTGCCATTACACTCAAAAATACACAAGAGGGAAAACTACGTCGTTGTTCTAAATCGCGAGTCAGATCACACAACGTTTGGGCAAAGCAATCGGGTCTGAGAACAAAGCTAAAACAACTGCAGGCGATTCTACGAGTACGGTGGAGTGTTGTTGAATGGATCCCATGACATGCCTCACTTGTGCTCCGATTGTAGGCGCCTCCTCCCTAAGGGCTCAATCCTCTAGTTATCTACTTACAATAGTTCCACAAGTGTTTCAATCTACTTGAATTGTTTAATTCTTCCGATCAGGGTATTGCGATATGATCGACCTTCAGCAATAGTCACAGCCATCCTCATGGATTGCGAACCAAGCCTGTGACTCGAAATCACCGTGACCAATACTTTGTTGATCAAGGTTTGTAATCTAGGATGGTGAGTACAAATCCTTCGGAGAATGATCTTACCGGTACAATGTAAGTTACTTGTATACTACACTTTACAACTTGCTTCCGTTAGTTTTCTGTTCCCAACACAGGAAGCATGCATTTGAGTTACATTCTCCACGGAGTGACTGCAGGATTCGTTACGACCCTGGATGTGACGGCGGCTAATGATGCCTCGCTCTACAAGCTGATCACGATGAATGCTGTGGACTCAACACCCGTGGAGTATTGTACCAGGCGACTGCGACGCATGACGACCGCGCTGCTGTCGCCGGCGCCGACGACGACGACGCCAACCTACCGACACCAACAACCGACATCTGGACGACCGCGTTGCGTCACTGCAACTACATATACATGCCGGCGTCAACACGGCATTTCATAATGACGGCAACGACTGGTGCTGCGGGGATGGAGGTGTGCTGCTCAAGAGCACACCTCCCCTGTGAAGCAAGTAGAACTAGGAAAGGGAACTTGTCTAAATGAACTCACTTCGCATTCTTCATTCAAGCGCGCAATACGTCATAAAGAATTCTTTGACGAAACCAAGAACAAGCATCGCAATGCCTGGCATGGCTGACTACGAGTACGACGACGAAGGCGACCCCAAGATGACCGTGCCTCAGCCAATCTTCGAGGTGGTGGCGGCACCGGAACTGGCCGTGTGGAGCCAAGCTGCTATCACTACGTTTATCCGTCAGCGCAAGCAGTACGAGACCCAGATTGCTGAGCGATGCTTGACCACGGGCGAAGTCCCAGAATCCGTGGTCAGGAGTATCCGAACGTCTTTAAACGCTAGGGTACTGGAGCATGTAGCTCACTATATACTCAAGCAGGAGGTGGATAGAGTGACCGATGCTATGCTTCTCAACGAGATGAAGCGAAAGATTGGAAGAATGGTGAACGACCGGGTGCCGGACGTGTCTAGGCTCTTTGCACGAGAGCTGAAGATGGACCTGAATGAGGTTGATGTCGAGGCCCGGATCGCAAAGTACTTCATCGCTTTTGATCGGTTGGTCGAGGACAATGGTCTAACCAGTATGTTGGGCCGTGGACCAGCCGTCGGTGAAGGGGGTCGACAGCGAATGAAGATGAGGTGCAAGCTGCTACTGAATCATGTGACCCCCGAGATTTTAAAGGTTGACTTGACTAGGATGGTCGAGCTCACCCATCGTGAGGCGAAGGCGAATGACCTCGTGCTTCACGACTTGATGATTGAGCGAGCGACTCGCCAACAACAGTACCATTTAATGCAGAGCGAGATGAAGCAGAACTCGACTCTGCGTCCAAAGGAGGATGGCAGTGCAGCGAGTAAAGTGCATAGCCAAACTGGCAAGCAGCTGACCAAACCACCAAGTGTCCAAGGTGGTGGTCGAAGTGTATCTGCACCCCGGAAGCCTCCCCGTGACGGGTGCCTGGTGTGCAAGGGGCCTCACTGGGCTCGCGATTGCCCGACAGCCACTGCAGAGAAAAAGGCCGAGGTGGCAAAGACGTTACGTGAGCGGCGTGAGCGCCAACCTGAGCGTGTCAAGCGCATCACTGCAGATGACGAACCGACCTTCAGGAGCGCAACGATCAACGGAGTATTGGACGTGCCGTTCTGCCCCGACACAGGGTCGGATGCAAACATAATAGGCCGACCGGTACTGGACGAACTACGTGCCCTGGTCCAGGGTCTACCAATTGAACGGGTTGAGCCTCCGGCCACGGTGGTTGCTGCAGGTGGTACAACAATGGTCTGTCGTGAGAAGGTTCATTTGGACCTCCAGATCGTGACTGCCGCCGGTCCACTGGCCTTGACCAACATTGAGTGTTTGGTTTTAGACGCACCAGAAGAGGAATTACTGTTGGGAAAGGCTACGCTACAGTCTATCGGTGTTGACCTCGATGGGATTTTCGAGCAGCTGGCCCAGCAGCACATCGGGGAGGCCGACGCTGAAGCAGATGATATCCCAGTGGACGACGTTGAAGTTTTGGGTTCATCAATGGAGAACGAGGTAGTGGATGTGCTACACCGTCTTGTAGACGAAGCTATGGAGGCAGGATTTGACATGCAATCGGCTGACCGACTGCGGGACCTGGTGATCAGCTACTCGGATGTATTTCGACTGCGATTGGGTCATGACGAACCTGCGGATGTTGATTCACTCGAAGTACAGCTTGTGCCGGATGCACAGCCATACCGAAGTGGGGTGCGTCGGTACCCTGAAGTACAGCGGCAGTTTTTACGAGACTATGTGCGTGAGTTGGAAGCCGCTGGACTAGTCGAACGGAACAACCATAGCCGCTGGTCATGTCCTGCACTGCCCGTTGCCAAGCGGGGAACGAATGAGTTTCGGATTACTATCGACTACAGACCGGTTAACAGGTTGACTGTACCTCTTGCCGGTGCAGCTCCTAACCTGGCTGTGGTAGTGGAGGCTGTACGCGGGGCGTATGGTTTCGGGACGTTTGATTTTCACAAGGGTTTTTGGCAAATGCCGTTGCACCCCAAGAGCCGTGAGATTTTCAGCTTTGTGACAGAGGACGGGGTTTACACTCCTACTCGAGTACCACAAGGGGCTAGCGACTCGGCCGTTCATTTCCAAACACAGATGAACGACGTACTGAAGGAGTTGCTGTTCAGGAGCGTCCTCGTGTGGATAGACGATGTGCTACTGTTTGCTCAGACACCGGGCTCATATCTAGACAACTTGGAGAAGTTTTTCTCGATCTTGCGCCAACGCAGACTGAAGCTGAATGCCAAGAAGTGCAAACTTTTCGCTAAGCGCGTGAAGTGGTGTGGAAAACTGATCGATGGTGAGGGTGTTGAGCACGACCCTGCTCGACTTGCTGTTCTACAGCAAATGCCTTTGCCTCCAACTGGGGCAACACTACAACATTTTCTTTGTGCTTTGAATTGGTTACGCGACTCAATGGTCGATTTCGCCCGCACGGTGGCACCGTTGCAGGAGAAGCTCGAGAAAGTGATGCATGAACGAGGACGCCGAAAGTCCCAGCTTAGTGGTGCAACACTCGAGTGGAGCGGGGACGAACAAGCTGCATTTCGCCGCATTCTGTCAATGGTCGCGGACTCTTGCAAGCTCATCTTCCCAGACAAAGGAGCTACGGTGAACATGTTCTGTGATGCCTCACTTACGGGGTGGTCTATTGTTATTACCCAAGTGCGTCGTTGGCAAGATGAATTGCCTGTTGAAGAGCAATCGCATGAGCTGTTGGTGTGTCGCGGAGGGCTGTTCAAGAACGCGCAGCTAAACTGGTCGATCGTCGAGAAAGAAGGATACCCGATCGTTAAAGCCTGCGGCGACCTCGACTACATGCTTGTGAGAGAGAGAGGTTTCCACATCTATTGTGACCACTCCAATTTGATTCGTCTCTTCTCGCCATCGGCAGAAGTGAAGCAGCACGTGAAAGGAAAGCTGCAGCGCTGGGTGTTGAAGTTGGTCAGCTGCAGGTATGTGATTCACCACATTGCCGGTGAAAACAACTTGTGGGCTGACATTGTCTCCAGGTGGGGACAGCCAGCAGCGACTACCAGTAACAACACCTTAGCTATGAAGCGAGTCACGACTCGTTCTACCCAGTCGTTTTCGGAGTTGCGTCCACTGCAAGATGGCCAGTTTGTATGGCCTATGCGGGTGGAGATTGCAACAGCTCAGCGCAAGTACAAGTGCGATGAACCCGAAGGTGCGGTCGAAACGAACGGTGCCCTCGAAGTGGACGGCAAATTGTGGGTTCCTAGCAAGGCTAAGGCTCTGTTGAAGCGGCTACTCGTGATTTCGCACTGTGGCACGCAGGGCCATCGTGGCGTTCACGTTATGGTGGAGCTATTGGATCGGCACTTTGTATTGAAGAACACCCGTCAAGTCGCGAGTCGTTTCGTTAACGACTGCCTGCTCTGCAAGCATGTTAAGGGCGGCAAGGTGATTATGCGTGACTGGACGGTGGACCGTGTTGTGGCTTCTCGGAACGAATGCATGCACATGGACTACCTCTACCTTGGCGAAAGCTACGGGGAAGCCAAGTACGTTCTCGTTTTGAAAGACGAACTGACCCATTATTGTGAGCTGGTGGCTGCTGATTCAGCCAACAGTCTGACAGCGGTGGAGGCACTTCTGGACTGGCACAAGCGATTTGGTCTGCCGACCGAGTGGATGTCCGACAACGGTGCCCACTTCAAGTGTGAGGTTAAGAATGCCCTGGCCGATCGTCTCGGCGTGGCTCACGCGTTTGCTCCAGTGTATTCTCCATGGATTAATGGCACTGTGGAGAGAGTGAACCGTGATATTTTGCAAGTACTGAGAGTGCTGATACTCGAGAGCCAGCTGGACACACGCAATTGGATGTACCTACTACCGCTAGTGCAAGCTAATCTGAATCACACACCCGTGCTCTCGCTCGGCAACTGCGCACCTGTAGAGCTCTTTACGGGATTGCCGATGTCCTCGGTGTTGGACGTGGTGATGGTGCCTGAAGACAAGTTGCCACGCTCACTGCCACTTGACAAGGAGGACTTCCGCGCTGCTATCGAGGAATTACGTCACAGCCTTCATGGACTGCACCGCGTGGTACGTGATGAGCGTGAGCAGCGTCGTACAGCCGCCATGGCCCGCTCAAAAGGGGTCGTGTGTAACTTTTCGGAAGGAGACTACGTGTTGTGGTCCCGTGTGGACCAGCGCTTACAAGGAGGCAAGCTGCTCGTGCGCTGGGTCGGACCGTTTCAAGTGGTCAAAGCCCACCCACACTCGTTCCTCGTCCGCCATCTGCTTACCGGGACTGAGTATGATGTCCACGGGTCGCGCCTCAAGTTCTACCACGACAAGGACCTCGACATCACCGCTGAGGTTCGCGAACACGTCGCCCTGCAAGGCATCATGCTTGAGGTCCGTGAGGTCGTTGACCACCGAGTGAACACGGCTACGGGTGAGCTGGAGCTCCTAGTGGCGTGGCGTGGGCTCCAGGATATCGAGAACTCCTGGGAACCGGCCCGTTCGATCCAACATGATGTTCCAGCACTGGTGGCCAAGTATGCGACGGACAATAATGTGGCGGAATTGCAGTAGAAGTTTGAGAGTCCAAGGATTGCTGGTTACGGAGATACGGCCATTTAAATCGGAGGGGTACAAGTTCAACACGTTGCCGTTGAAGTTGGGTACAAGCGACAGGGCATGGCTACATCAGTTCAGAAACGGTCACTAGGAATGTGACGCGAAGGTTTGCTGAAGGTTGTACTTTGCGTCTGATCGCCTTGGGGGCAGTGTGGAGTATTGTACCAGGCGACTGCGACGCATGACGACCGCGCTGCTGTCGCCGGCGCCGACGACGACGACGCCAACCTACCGACACCAACAACCGACATCTGGACGACCACATCATCACTGCAACTACCCGCCGAGTACCGGCCGGTCCCTGAGAGCCCACAAGATCGATGAGGATGAGCTCGAGGAAGATACATGTAATACCCTGGAGGACCGAATGCTCTCTCGGTTGAATGGTACAGGTGTGAGGAAACGAGCTCATGGTACGCGATGGATGTATTATGCGAGTTCTTCGTCTCGAGGTGAAACGATAATAGTTCTATCTGGAAAAAATTACCATATATATGTAGTATTTGGCAACGTCGATAGGAAGGAAATTGAAGTTGATTAACCCTTTCGCGCATATGGATGCATTTTGCTGCCAACGACAGTCTTTGCAACAATGGATGAAAAGGAAATTGAAGTTGATTAACTGGTTATTCCTGGTTGCTACTACTTGGCTTGGCTTTTAAATTTTGATTGTGATTGTGAATTGTTTGAATGGGATAGTGAGTTTTCGAATGCTAATCATTTCTTTTCATCTGGAAAGTAAGTCCCCGGAGGGACACGAACGCCTGCCAAGTGCGTAGCTTTGGACCACCAGGAGGCCCTTGTACATTGACCAGTGGATCACCCCTGAAATCTCTTAGTCTCTTCCTGTTGTTTTTGTGCATTTTGCACCTTATCTTAAAGGGTTAAAAGAACGTTTATTTTCTGATCACCTTTGTATCGTTTATTGACTCTGAATCCCGGTAATGATCGTGACTATCCCCGATGTTACGATAGTGTTTTAGTCACGGTCACCATCATCGTTTACGAACTAAGCCACGAAGATCTGAACTGCCTTTTTGTTGCAGTGTACAGATCATATCGTAATATATTGCCCAGCTATAAAACTGAACGATGCACTTCCACTACTTATTGGTTGTGAGCGTTGTTGGTCTCATATTCGTCACTGCATCGGCAGCCAAACTTTCTGCCGACACTATACGTGTCACCGGTACTTCTTTCCCGCAAACTTTACGAACAAGCAGTGTTGGCGACAGTAGTGAGGAGGAAAGAGCAGGGGGAGGCATCTCTGTCTCCACTTCTGAAAAGTTCGCCAAATTTTTCGCGTCTTCGAAAGTGACGGATGATCAGCTCCAGAAGTGGCTCGGTAAAGGGAAATCTGCCGACTATGTCTTTTATCGCATGAATTTGGCGAAGGCTGGCACGTGGATATTCGATGATCCCAAGTTCATCAAATGGGTCCAATACGCCGATAAATTGAGTGCCACCACTGATGGGAAGGGAACATCCGCTATCTCGGCTCTGACGGCTCAATACGGTGATGACCAGCTCTACAAAATTATCAAAGAGGCCAAAAGAGATTCAGGCTCAGAGAAACTCGTATCGAGACTGCAAGCGGAACAGTTGAAGCGCTGGATATCGGTGGGGAAGGATCCTGACGAGGTCTACAAGCTCTACGACCTCAACTACGCATCAAGCCGTCTCCTGCACGGTTCTCGGTTCAGTGCCTGGGTCAAATATGTAGACGATCTGAATGCAAAACACGACGGAGCGGTATCAATCATCCCGACGCTAAGGAAATACTACAAGGATGTAGAACTGTTCAAAATGGCCGAAGCAGCCAAAAGCGTCAAAGAAGCGGAGAGTATGGGTCTTAAGTTGGACGATGCGTTCGTTCAGTTCTGGATTAACGATAAGAAAACACCCGTTCAAGTGCTGAAGGATCTCCAACTGGAGACGCTAGAGAGCCCACTGTTCGGTCTGTTGGTCAAATTCACAGACGCCTACAACGCGAAGTTCCCTCAGACGAAGACGACAATGATCGAAACGTTGACAAATGCTTTTGGCGACGTAAATGTGGCGAAGATGTTGGCTACTATGAAGACGAATCACGGGAAGGCGAAGAAGATTGCGACGGAGTTGGAGGCTGCGCAGTTGCAGATGTGGTTGAGCAGTGGGAAATCCGTCGACGATGTGTACGAGCTGATGAGATTGCCGTTCAGTAAGATCGTCAATGACTTCACCGGGATTCCTCTCTTCCCTGTGTGGATAGCGTATCTGAACACCTTCAGCATTCAGAACCCTGAGAAAATATCAAAAATGTTCTCGAGAATGGCCACCCAATTTGATGATCGACCAATGATGCAAATCCTTCAAGCTGCGGAGAAGTTCCCCAGTATGGAAAAAATCGCAGCCAAGTTGCAGCTTCAGCTGTCGGAAAAAGTTTTGTCTACTGAAGTTTCCCCCCGTGAAGCTTTTACAATGTTGGCACTTCACAGTGTTGGGGATTCAGTTCTCGGCTCTCCGGTGTTTACGAAGTGGTTGACTTATGTGGATGATTTCAACAAGAAGCACCCTGGAAAGGAGGAAACATGGTTCTCGAAACTACATAACCACTATCAATGGGGTCATTTCGACATTCTGTTAAAGACAGCAAGGAAAAACCCTAACACAGCCAAGATAGCGGATGTGGCGGAGAGGGCTCGTATGGAGTGGTGGTTGTCTATGAAGTACGAGCCAAAGAAAACGTTTGAGTTTCTGAAACTAGATCAAGCTGGAGACAAGATCTTTTCCAGTCCCAATTTCGAGTTGTGGGTCAAATACTTGGACGATTTCAACCACAAGTATCCCGACGAGAAAACGACGATGATCGACAGTATCAGGGCGAACTACAAAGATTTAAATCTGGTGGATATACTGCCGGCGGCAAAGAAGGACCCCAGCACGGAGAAACTGGCTACGAATTTGGAAAGTGCTCTGCTAGAGAAATGGGTGGATAAGAAGGTAACTGTTGCATACCTCAATCGATGGATCGGCCACAAACCTTCTTCTAGTGTCTGGATTGAACGGTACATCGAGAAACTTAACAAATTGTCGTAAATAATTGTTCACAGAAACAAATGGTGAGAAAGTATATTTCCTATTACCCGAAAAAAAGAGATATGCCTACCAATACCAATGCTATTTTTTGTATAAGAACTAGTTTCACTTCATGGATGTAAACAGCACACTAAGCGTTCTACCAATGTAAGTCTTCAACACTTCATAGTCGCGCACCATCAGCTTGCAAATGAGGTCCAGCTCGTCTGTATCCATGACTTCGGATTGTCATTGGTAATAATACGTGTATGCTCTTGCTCATTTGAGGGTTGTCCAGCGTTTCCAGGTCAGGTGTCAAGCTCAATGGGTAGTTACAAGCTTCAACAACGCCATCGTTTGGTCTCCGATGAGGAAGTTGGTTAAGCTTTTCCGGGCGGACGGAACCCCACTACCAGCACGATCGCCCAGGCCAGTAGCCGCGAAAAGTCAGCGGCAACGCAAGAACCGAGATCACTGTGGGTACGAAATCGACAATATCTCGCCTGAAAATGAACTCTTCGGTACATTTGGACGCTGCTCTGGGACTTAGTTGCCTTCCGGAACTATTAATCCCTAGGCCCCAAGGGACTTCACACATCACAGCACCCATCATTCATATCCTAAGGGTCTGGGGGTTGCCCTTGGGGTTAACGGTGAGCTTCCAATCTAACAGCTTAGCAAACAAAACATTCCAGATAATTAAATCAAGAGTTTTCCTCCGGGCACGGATGGCTTTTTGTCACAACTTTGTTCTGGCGTCAAATAATGTCTCCACACCATCAGATGCGTAGTGGGAATGGAGATGTTGTATACGTTGGAACTGTTGAAAATGAAGTTACCGGAAGCGATTGAAGTTCTTCGAGGTTGTACCGACTGTTAGCGTTCCAGGAACGACTGATTGAACTCCACCTGCAAGATCTAAACGATAGGGACTTTGGTTGTAGGTTCAATTAACCAGGACATTGATGTGGCGGGATAGCAATAAAAAAATTAGCATGATACATCTTTTCTATCCAAGCTTGTTGAACTTGGTGGTATATCGTGTGATCATGTCATCAGAATCTACCACACCGTGAAGCATTAGTTTTAGCGCTTCAGGGTTCTTCTTCGCTGCTAGCCATTTGTTGAGAAGCGCGTTCTGTAGGTCGGTGGCCAATTTCTCAGTTCGGCCGCTCTTGGCAGCGTTAAAAACCTGAAGTAAAGTCTTGCCAGTGTAGATCTCACTAAGGCTGTCGATCATCGAAACCTTCTTGTCGGGATACCGCTTGTTAAACGCGTTAAGATATCCTGTCCACGCCGTGAATTGAGGACTGCCAAGAGGGTTCTTGACAGTCTTAAGTTTCAACGAGATAAAAGCGATTTTTGGCGTTTTCTCCAACCCGAGCAAGTGTTTCAGCCACGCAGTTTCGACGTTTTGAGCGATTTCTAACGTATCTGGATGTTGCATCCCCTTCTCGATCATTTTCACGATTCCACTCCATTCGTAATGCTTCAGAAGCAGTTTAAACCACGATTCTTGTCGTTTTGGGAACTCCTTGTTGAAACTCTTCACGTAACCCATCCACTGGTTAAACAGGGAGTTACTGAGGATGGAATCTCCTGCTTCGTCCAGTCCTAGTAGTATAAAAACATCCTTGGGGGAATCTTTACTCTTCAGGATTGTCTGGATTGTCTTCTTCTGAATTTCGGTCGCTGTTTTTTTTAAGTTCGGGAACTGCTTAGCCACTTGTAAGATTTGCATCAATGAACGATCACTGAAGCGCTTTTCCAGTGTCAAAAACATCGACGACAACTCATCAGGCTTCGCCTTGATGGACAAATCCATGTACGAGACCCACGTGTTGAGGAACGCGTTGCCTCTGAAGTCGTCAGCATCTCGGAAAAGTGTCAGCATCTTGTACACATCGTCGATTGATTGGCCGGTACTCAGCCACAGATGCAGCTGAGCAGACTCCAATTTCACTGCGATCGCTTTTGTCGCATCCTGGTTCTTCGCCACATTAATCATTCGGGCCGTAAGACCACCCCCAAACGCCTTTGTAAGCGTCTCGATCATTGTTGTCTTCTCCTGGGGGAACTTCAAGTTGTATCCATCTAAATACTTCGTCCAAGTTGCCAAAAGAGGGCTTTGCAGTGCAGTAAATGCGTCTGAGTTACGTCCAAGCTCGTTGAAGAACTTTTCGGGTGTCTTGAGTCTGTTAATTGAAGACTGAACCAATTCCGTCTCCAATTTGGTGGCAATAGTCTTGGTTTCCTCCATGGTCTTAGCGTTTCCGAAGATTCGAAACAGAGCTTCCTCATAGAAATGCTTCTTGAGTGTCGGAAGTATCGACGTCGGGGTTTCGGCGTTTAAATCGTCCATGTACTTAGCCCAAACCGAGAACTTTGGGTTGGTGAGAAGATCTCCTCCAGCTTTTTCAAGGTCAAAAAGGCGAAAAACGTCGTCGGGATCTTTTCGTGTCATTACCCAACGCTGCATCTGCTCTAGTTGCAGTTTGGAAGCCAAGTTTTTTGTCTTAGGGATCACTTTGGCGGCGTCGATCAGCTTGTACAGGGTATTATCGCATTACTGCGCCGTTAGAGTCGCTATCGCCTTCGTTCCTGCGATTTTGTCGTTTAAATCGTCGACGTATTGGACCCATCGACTTAAACTTGGACTGCTGAAGAGCTTATCACCTACTCGGTTAAGACCCATTCGGATGAAAACATTCTCGGCCGACTTGCCCTTGTTGAGCCATTCCTGAAGCTTCTCTGAAGTCACTTGTGTGGAAGACCCGAGCCAGGCCTTATTTGTGTCGGAAATCGAAACAGAGAGACCTGCTCTCTCCTCGATATCGGCAGATTTTAACAACCGTAAGGCTCGGGAGGGGGTTATATTCAATTCCAGAGCTCCTGAGACCGTTTGGGCGTTAACACACGCTATGGACAGGGAAAATAGGGCGTTGAAGATGCAGTAAAGACGCATTCTTCTGGACTGGAAGGTGAATCGGATAGTGAACGTGTCTCGATATTAGTGGAGCAGCAGTATACGGAAAATGTGACTTGATCAAGGCAAAAACGAGCGGTTCTACTGGCTTGCGTTGCCCCAACAGATCTTGATTTTGCATCTTGCAACTTCGACATCAGAAAAAACGTTATGGCTGGTCTTAAGGTTGAGTCGCTTGCACTACTGACTCATTGCCACTGAGTATGCAAATTGTTTTGTTTGTCTGAGAGTTATTCCTCATCGATACGGTCATGTCTACAGTTGCTTTCGCCACTGGTAGAACTCGCAAACCCAATAACTACCCACCAATATACGATATCTACAATAGCCAAGTCAACCGCTTAATACAGACACGAGAGAATTGCATATACCTGATCCACTCCGTGAGTTTTCAAACGTCATCTTCTCATGCACCTATCTGTCGAATAGAGCACTTTTCAGCTTCTTGGCAAGTACTGGGGTCCTTCTCTGCTGCGAAGAACATCCGAGCTAAGCGAGGTCGTCGTAGCTCGCCTTCATACTATCGATCACCGTCGTTTTCTCACCCGGATACTTGTCGTTCCAGTCGTCCACATACTTGACCCACAACTGAAAATTCGGGCTGGAAAGGGGGTTATCGTCTAGCTTATCGAAGTTCAAGAACGAAACACAGATTCCGGTTCGTGCCTCCAGTTCGTCAGCCAGTCATCCATGCGTGCTTTCTCCACCATGTCGGCCAGGTTAGATGTTTTGGGGGATTTCCTCGCTGTCTCAATAACATTGTCAAGCTTCTCTTCTTGATAATTGACACGTCGTGTCGTGAACCAGGATTCCTCCTTCCCAGGGTTCTTCTTGTTGAAATCGTCCGCATAGGTCATCCATCTCGTTAACACTGGAGAACCCAGAACGGAATCCCCAACACTGTCAAGCGCCACCATCGTAAATGCTTTATCAGGGGAAACTCCCGTTGCAAATACCTCCTCAGCCTTCTGTAGCCGCAACGTGGTTGTAACTCTTTTCATGGTGGGGAATTTCTCAGCTGCTTGTAGGATCTGCATCATTTGTTTGTCTCTGAATTGCGTCGCCATTGTCGAAAGGAACAGATTCACCTTGTCCGGGTTTTCAATGCTGAAGGCGTTCATGAATGATATCCACGTAGGGAAGAGAGGTTGCTTACCAAAGTTCAAGTCTGACCTTCTAGATGGTAGTTTAAGTAAATCGTAGACATTTCCCACTACTCAACCACAAGTTCATCTGTGCAGCTTCCAGTCCCATCACAATATCCTTCCCCTTTGAGTCACTCATTTTCATTGCAGTCAACAACCGAAGTTGAGATCGTAGAGCTTGAAGACTTCGTCAGCCGATCGCTATCCAGCGCTGCAACTGGTCGTTTCGCAATCTCAATGCGAGCTTCGTTGAGCTTGAGCTCCTCTGTGGCGCACTGAGTATTTTGAACAGATTGACGTCTCCGTATTTTGTCGTTAGTATTGAAATCGCAGACGTTCCCCTCCCGGAAGCGGTGGCACTGAAGTCATCAGCGTATTGAATCCATTTGCTGAACTGCGGGTCATTGAATAACGTGCGAGTGTTCCCCAGTTGCATGCGATGAAACACATATTCGGCTTGTTGAGCAACTTCTGGAGCTTTCCATCCGACAATTTCGTAGATTTGAAGAGGATCGCGATTTTTTCGGAATTTGAGACGCCTCCTATCCCTCTCTCCTCCTCGTGATAATCAATGTTTTTTGTTCGCAACGTTCTCGAGCAGTGCCACGTACAGCATGGGCAGAAATCGTGGTCGTTGATATCGTCAAGGCAATGGATATGACAATAACGAGGGTCGTCAGGTAGTGAAGACACATTGTTCGACCGTCGGAGTCAATACTGAAGGAATAAATCGGCTTTTGGGACGAACTATTCGCATTGAATTCTGATTTTTCTTTGTCAATCAAATCGACAAGTGAATCTGTTAAAAGTAGCACTGCAAGCCATTGACCGGATATACATGTACATGTAATCACTTGGATTCACCTTGACAGTATGCAGTGTTGATGATTGACGATCAAACTCGTAAACAACAATCTGTTTACACGTAAACTATCATTGAGAAGTAAGCAAATAACATATAATAGTAGTACCCATACTGTACATGTACAATCCGATTTTCCGATTAGCGTTATGAATTCGGAGCTGCACCAGTTTACTATCGCTCCGAGGTTTCTTACTTCCTGTGGTGCATGATGTGATGTTGCGATTGTATTTCGGAGACTTAATTGTGGGCTCACGGTTGTATTTCCTGAAATCACTCAATCCGACAATTCAAGAATGTGTGCGTCCAAGTTGCCACTCGATTGAAACAGTTGAGCATTGTTTTTTTGCGTGTCCAACATTGGCTTCAACATGGCTCCTGATATGGACTCCATGGAAATGTTTCTTTCGATCGTCATTGACTTGGCGATTGTTGCTTTTTCCGCAGCCTCGTGATATTCAAAGCGCCTGGAGGAGGAACCAAAAAGTACTTCTTATACTGTGGAAAGTTCAAACAGCTATTGTTTTTCATGCGGTTTGGAGACTTCGGAACGATATTTACTTCCGTCAAACATTAGCTCAAACGCCAAAGATCGCCAACCTGCAAAATTCCTTCAAGAAGCACTGCCAATTTATCTACCATCACGCGATGGAACTAGATTGTGATCGATCTACTCTGGAGAAGCTGACCCGAAAACTGGGGTTTGAATCAACGACGGATATAATCCCTGAAAGGACAAACGACATCTGGATTCCGCAGGTTTAGTGTAGTTTTGGAATCTTGAGATCGAATCACACAGATGAGAAATCCGCTAACTAGTTAATCAACTCATTTTCTTCTTCTGTACATGTACAATCCTTCCCTCCTTCATGTGGAGTACAAACAGACAAAGGCGCGATTTTCTTCCCAAATCTTCGGCGGAGTGACTGGAATGTACTACTACAACCGAATCAAGCAGTAGCTTCTCACCCTATGAGGGAACTCGGATGCCCTCCAATGCGCATTCATGCTACATTATCCCAATATCTATCACTACGAAGATGCCTGGTTCCAGTGGTGCATGATGTCCTATTACGATTATTCTTTGGAGACCTAATTGTTGGGTCACGGCTATATTTCCTGAAAAGACTAAACCCAACGATTCAGCAGTGCGTTCGAGAGTCGTGTGTAGCGATTGAAACGCTGGAACACTGTTTCTTCTCGTGCCCAGGATTACAAGAAATGTGGCAGTCACTATGGGTGCCATGGAGCAAAATTTTCACAGTCGACTTAAGTTGGAGATTGCTACTATTCCCGCAGTCACGAGATGTTACTGCGGACTGGAAACAACACCAGAAACTACTGTTGCTGTTGTGGAGAGTCCACACAGCAATTGCTTTCCATGCTACTTGGCAGCTACGCAACAAGATTCACTTCAAGGAGACGGAAACAGAAAAAGTGAGCACTCAAAGTGTGATAAATTCGTTTCATCGACATTACCAACATATCTATCTGCACTGTGAGGAACTGGAGCTGAATGGCGAAGTTGTGGTTTCAGTTCTTCAGGGAATGGGTTTCGATCCTCCCAAACCAAGAAACTTACCCGAATTCAGTGACCGAATATGGACTCCCCGGATGTAAACTAAGCTGTCGTAAGTAGATATTACATCGCTAGCGAAACGGTAGGTCCACTAAGCAGTTAATCAACTTCTTCTTCTTCTGTACATGTACAATCCTAAAGCTCAGTTTGGCAAATAGCAAAAAAAGAGTACTTCACATTCTAACTACACTTGAAGTACGTTCCAGCTCCGAAGTACCGATGCATGTATTATTCCGAAACGAATAGCTACGATATTTCGTTGAGTTTCTGGGTGTACCGCTGAAACCATACTTTAAAAGATGGCTCATCACCGATCCAATTCTTGAGGAACGCAATTGTCATCTTCCTATCTACCCATTTGCATATTGCAGCGCCAGTTCCTCGGTACTGGGGACCGTCTCTGCCTTGCTGAAAATCCGTACTAGACGGAGGTCATTGTAATTTGCCCTGAAGCTATCGATCATCGTCACTTTCTCACCCGGGTACTTGTGGTTCCAGTCCTCCAAGTACTTGACCCACAACTGGAAATTTGGACTGGACAGGGTTTTCTCCTCTGTTTTAGCGAGACCCCATCCTACGAATGCGTGCTTAGGATTGTATTTCCGTGTAAGCCAGTGCTCCATGCGTTCCCTCTCTACCATGTCGGCTATCTCAGCTGTTTGCGGTTTTCTCCTTGCTGTTTCAATAAGTCTATCGAGATGACCCCCTTGGTAATGGTTACGCAGTGTCGAGAACCAGGGTTCCTCCTTCCCATGCTTTTTGTTGAAATCGTCCACGTAAGTCATCCACTTCGTAAACACTGGTGAACCGAGAAGTTAATACCCGACTTCGTCCAGCGCCACCATAGTAAAAGCCTTACGGGGGGGGGGGGGGAATCCCAGTCGCAAAAACCTTCTCCGCCTTCTGCAGCTGCAACTTTGCTGCAACTTTTTCCATGCTGGGGAATTTCTCGGCTGCTTGGAGGATTTGCATCATTGGCCGGTCATAGTAGAATTGGGTCGCCATTGTAGCCAGCAATCGACGCACCTTGTCCGGATTTTCAATGCTGAACGTGTTCATATACGTTATCCACGTCGTGAACCGGTAAATTCGTGTCTGTACGGTAAATTCAGCAGATCGTAGACATCGTCGACAGATTTCCCACTGCTCAGCCACATCTTCAGCTGCGCAGACTCCAACTCCGTCGCGATCTTCTTTACTTTCCAGTCGCTATCCTTCACTGCAACCAGCATCTTGGCCACTGTTTCGTCTCCGAATACGTTTGTAAACGTTTCGATCACTGTTGTCTTGGTCCGGCATTGTAAGCATCCGTGAACCTGACCAACAGACTGAATTCTGGACTCTCCAGCATTTTAGGTGACATCTTCATTCGCAAATCAGCCAGAACCGTAGCTGGCGTTTTCCTGTCGCTTATCCAGAACTGAACAAACGCATTCTCTAGTTTGAGACCCATACTCTTCGTTTCTCTGACACTCTTAGCAGCCTCCGTCACTTTGAACAGATCTCCATCACTGTAGTACTTCCTCAGTGTCGGGATGGTCGATGTCGCTCCCTCATGCTTCGCATTCAAATCGTCCACGTACTTGGTCCACGCATTGAATTTAATGTCTTGGAGAATACCCCTTCCCGCGTACTGTAGATCGTGAATGATTGAATATTTACGTGCGAGCCTTCCCCAGCTTCATCCGATAAAATACAGCTTCGGCAGATTTTCCCTTGTTGAGCCACTTCTCGAGTTGTTCATCCGTCACTTTTGACGATTTGAAGAGACTCGCGAGTTTTTCAGTGGTGGAGACGGAGATGCCTCCTCCTCCAACTCCTCTCGCCTCCTTACGGCCATCGGTATCTCTTGTTCGCAAAACTCTCGAGACAGAAACATCGGTGACACGTACAGCGAGAAGCACTGGCTGTTGACACCGTCAATGCGATGGATATCACAATAATGATAGTCATCAAGTAGTGGAGACGCATAGTGTGGTTTTACGGCTGGTTAATCAATTGCGATACGTTCGCCCGTCAGGGACTATGGTGAAACCCTCGAGACGTAGTGTGCTTGGAGGGGGGGGGGGGTCTTTACTTTGCCGATGGTGTTGGCAAATGCACATCATTGCCAGTTTGCAAGTGAAATGGAGTCTGGTAATCTTTATGTAATCACTTGGATTGGCCTTGGGTAGTAAACATGTAGAAGCAACAAGTTACATTACATGTACGAGGAATTTCTAGATTGACGAACTCCTCCTTTATATTGCAGACGTTTTATCTCATTTCGTTGGTGCTGTTGGTTGTCACTGCAAGTTGCAGTCTGCAACGATTTCTCTCTTTTTCCAGTTTAATAGTTAGTTTCAGTTGCTTAGAGCTCAAAGCACAATTCAGGTATTGGGAGATGTTGATACTTTGGTTAGCTTTGTTTATATGTTTTAATGGAATCACTTAATTTGACTTCGGTCAATGGTAGGAAATTGAAGTTGATTATTCCTGGTTGCTACACTTGGTTTGACTATTGAATTCTGAAGGTTTGATTGTGATTGTGAATTGTTTGAATGGGATATTGAATGCTAATCATTTCTTATCATCTGGAAAGTAAGTCCCCGGAGGGACTCGAACGCCTGCCAAGTGCGTAGCTTTGTGGTGCGTTGACCAGTGGACCACCAGGAGGCCCATTCGGTCAATGGTAGGTAACGATCCCTAAAAATTCATACCGAAGTACTTCAAGATATTTCGCTGAGTTTCTCAGTATATCGCTGGATCCAGGATAGTTCATCACCGATCCGCTGCTTGAGGTGAGCGACAGGCACCTTCTCATCTATCCATTTGTAAATCAGAGCATTTTGCAAATTCTTGGCCAATTTCTCCGTGCTGGGGGCTTTCTCCGCAGCGTCAAGAATCCGTACTAGACTTGAATCGTCGTAGTTTACTCTGATATTCTCGATCATCGTCGTTTTCTCGCCGGGGTATTTTTTGTTAAAGTCGTCCAAGTACTTGACCCACAACTGGAAATTTGGACTGGAAAGCAAGTTTTCTCCTGCTTTATCGAGATTGAAGAGGCGGAAATATTCAAGAACGTATTTCGGGGGATTCTTCCTCGTTAGCCACTGTTCCATACGCGTCTTCTCCACCAGGTCGACTATCTTAGCTGTTGTAGGGTTTTCCCTCGCTGCCTCCATAAGGTTATCAAGACGATTGCCTGAATGAAAATGATATAATGTCGAGAACCAGGATTCATGCCTCCCAGGGTGTTTTTTGTTGAAATCTTCCACGTAAGTCATCCACTTCGTAAACACTGGTGAACTGAGAACTGAATATCCGACGCTGTCCAGTGCCATCGTAGTAAAAGCTTTATGAGGGGAAACTCCCGTCGCAAAAACATTCTCTGCCTTATGTAGTTGCAGCATGGCTGCAACTTTTCCCATGTTGGGGAACTTCTCGACTGCTTGAAGAATTTGCATCATAGGTCGATCATCAAATTGCGTCGCCATTGTCGAAAGCAATTTAGAGACTTTATCAGGGTTTGCAGTGCTGAAGGTATTCATGTATGATACCCACGTAGAGAAAAGAGGGATCGCGCCGAAGTCATTAACTGCATTTCTGGTTGGCAACTTCAGCAGATCGTAGACATCGTCGATGGATTTTCCGCTGCTCAACCACATTTTCAACTGCGCACTTTCCAACTCCGCGGCGAGTTTCTTCACCTTCCAGTCGTTTGTCTTCACTGCAGCCAGCATCTTAGCCACTGTTTCATCACCAAGTGAATTTGTGAACGTTTCGATTATTGTCGTCTTTGTCTGAGGGAATTTCAGAGTGTAAGCATCCATAAACTTGACCAACAGATCGAATTGGGAGCTCTCTAGCGTTTTCGGGGACACCTTCAGTCGAAGTTCTGCCAGAATGTCTACTGGTGTCTTCTTGTCATTAATCCAGAACTGAACGAACGCGTCCTCTAACTTGAGGCTCGTACTTTCTGTTTCTTTGGTGGCTTTAGCTGCTTCAACCATGCTGAACAAATCTCCGTCACTATAGTACTTCCTCAGCGTCGGGATGATCGATATCGCTCCCTCGTGCTTCGTATTCAAATTGTCCACGTATTTGGTCCAGGCACTGAATTGAGGATCTCGAAAAAGGTCAAATGCATACTGCAGGCCGTAGAGCTTGTAGACCTCATCAGGATCCTTCCCAATTGCTACCCAATACTTCAATTGGTCCATTTGTAATCTCGAAGCAAGTTCCTCTGAGTGTGAGTCCCTCTTGGCTGTCTTGAGTATTTTGTACAACTTGTCGTCGCCGTATTGGGCTATCAATATTGAAATCGCGGAAGTTCCCTTTCCGGTACCAGTGGCGCTCAAATCATCGGCGTATTGGACCCATTTGCTGAACTGAGGGTTGTCGAATATCCACTTGTGAGTCTTCGTTAACTTCATGCGGTAAAATACAATTTCAGCAGGTCTTCGCTGGTCAAGCCACTTCTGGAGTTGTTCATCTGTCACTTTTGAAGATTTGAAGAGAGTCGCGAGTTTTTCAGAGGTGGGGATGGAGACTCCTACTCCTCCTCCCGCTCTCTCCTCCTTTCCATCGTTGCCAATGCTTCTCCCTCGTAAGGTTCCAGGCAAAATAAACTCGGTGTCACGTGTACTGTCGGCAGAAACGGTCAAGGCGATTGATACGGCAATAGTGATGATAAAAAAAACATAAAGATGCATCGTGTGGTTTTACACTGGCCAAACTGTTGCGATGCTGAAGGCGGCTTTAACGTTTAGTGTGCGGAGGAAAGCTCTGCATGTACTGTATACGGTGTTTTGTACTGTAATCACTTGGTTTGAATCGATGAATACGGTGTATCCTATTGTACTGTAATCACTTGGTTTGAATCGATGAATACGGTGTATCCTATTGTACTGTAATCACTTGGTTTGATCTCGAATGATTGCCGCTCTATCGAGCTACCTATGCTGCTTTTTAAGATTTAGGTTGACATTTTACGGTAGTTGAGGACGGATCGAAAGCCCCACAATTCTGCAGCTTCAAAACCGCTAATTTCTTCAAAACATTTTCTGGTTGTTAGGACCTCATAGAAATGCTTTGAATGGCGCGAATCACCCAAGGGAGCCGAACGAGGCCTGCCGAAGAGTACGCAAACGAATTCTTGGGTTGATTTGGCGAGTCCCCCTTCCTAACCGCTGTCAGCGGCTGTTTGCTTTATACAGAAGATAGGCGGAGGCTACTACCTAAAATTGGTTCGGTATCGATTTAGGGTTCAGGAAGGGGGTGAGCTGTAACAGTCGCCTGCCTTGAGGGGTTGGCAACATTATTAATGGAGAGGTCTGGATTCAAACGAATGCTTGGCTTGATTTTGCTAGGAGACCAACCATCCTCAAGTACCGCATATTGTCCTACAAGGCACACACAATTTGGGCCCTAGACTCTGTAGTAGCAGCGTTCCCTTCAATTCTATGTGCGCACAAAATGACTTTAATGGCCACCAAAAGCAGGTCAATTGCCCAAGGTGTTCCATAATGGACTCCATTCTCAATGCCATAATTTTTATGGTTTCGCTGTCCGTTTCACTGGATCCCACTCTCTCTGACTCGATCTTGCATTAATCAGTCTGTTTTGCGAAAACCTCAAAAATCATATATCTTGTGATTATCAATTCAAATCGTTCGCTTTCCTCTTTCAATTATTACCACAATGACGATTCTAAAACCTAAAGACCTGTATAAACAAATATTCAAACTGTGCACAACATTTTTTGCTCCATCCGTTAGCAACTGCACGAACACAGAGCGTCCCCCCACTCGCGCTATTATGACGCTCTCTGTGCGCTTCCTGGGCCTGTTGGGGCTCTTCTCCTCCGCTTTCTCGTACTGCAATGCTGGCAGCAGCTTCATCGACTTCCGCTCGGTGGACGGACAGCTCAAGGCCGATAACGAGACGTTCCACATCAAGGGAATCAACTGGTTCGGTGCTGGTACGTACCAAACAATAATTCCGCTGGTAATTAAGCTCATCTAACAGCGAACGGCTCTTTATTATAGAGACTATCGAACTGGTAGTACAAGGTTTATGGCCGTCTGCCACTACTATCGGTGATGCGTTGGATCTCTTCGCCTCGTACGATATCAACGCCCTAAGACTCCCATTAGCTATGGACTCTATAGTAGACGACCCTACAGTCAAGAGTACACAAACAGGAGGCTCTACGTCCCTTGCAGGCAAAAGCTACCTGGAAGTTCTGGACGTTATTGTGAGGGAGGCTCGTAAACGCAACATCCTCATCATGTTCGACAGCCATCGTATTGAAGCGTCGGAGCCGGACTTCCCGGACGTGGCTGTGCCTGATGACATCACTCCGGCTTTGACCAAGTTGGCTACGAGATATTGCAACGACCCTGGCGCTTGGAATGTATTTGCTATCGATATTAAGAACGAACCGAAGGGGAAAGCCACGTGGGGCAAAGGAGACGAAGACACGGACTGGAACTTACAGGCGGCCAAGATCGGCAATGCAGTGCTGAAGAAATGTCCTCGACTGCTTATTTTTGTTGAAGGTGTGCAGACGAATATTAAAGGGGTGAGTATGAAGTGGGGACAAGCGGGGGGATCTCTACAAGGAGCTAAAGATTATCCGGTGAAGCTCAGCAACATGGAGAGACTCGTGTACAGTCCGCATCTCATCTCCCCTGGTGTGGACTACAAGTCACCGTGGTGGAGCGATACGAGCTTCCCAGATAATATGCCGGACCTATGGGACGAGTATTTCGGCTTCGTGCCTAAAGAGACTGGCCAAGCAGTGGTGGTTGGCTCCTGGGGAGCTCAGATGAAGGGCAATAACAAGCAGTGGGCAAACGCAGTGTCTTCATACCTGGAAGAAAAGTCCATCGGATCGTTCTACTGGGCGTTCAACCCTCAATCAGCCGACACTGGTGGCTTCGTGAAGGACGACTGGGTTACTCCCATTGACGAGCGTGTGGCTTTGTTGGAGACTTTACCATCCACCAGTGTGGAGGACATTGTTGCGATCTTCGCTAAATGTACGAAAACCTGCGCTGGCAATGGAGGTTGTGAAGGCGGCAAGTGTGTCTGCTATGGTGGCTGGAGTGGACCACAATGCGAGATCTGCTCGGAAGGAGACACTGAGGCGTGTAACGACATGGGGACGTGTCTGGGCAACAGCACTTGCGCCTGTGAGGACGACGCTAATGGAAAATATTGCGCTGGTACCGAGTGTGACGAAGTGGACTGTGGAGATGGCCCCAATGCTGGATGTTTCAATGGGGAGTGCACGTGTCTGTACAACTGCGTGGGGAACTCGTGTGTAGTCTGCGCTGCCAACGACTCGGCACTTGCTGACGCTTCCAATGGAGCGACGATTCTCTGTGACGCCTGTGATGTCCAAGTGCTCAATGACTACTCCTCTGCCCAAACGGCGACGATCTCACTGGGAGTTGCTGCACTTGCAGCCATTTCCCTGTACCTCCTTTAAGTTTGCCTACCGTCGTTTTCTTTCTCTTTAACTGCTAATATATAGTTTACTTCTACTTGACTGAAGCTAAGAGCACGGAATGCCATTCATGTCAACAAAGATGTCGATCCAAGTGCTGTTCGTGAAGAAAGTGAGTAGTTGGTGAGTGTGAACAGGTGATCTCAAATATTGTCGTCACATATACTTTAATACCCTCCGATAAGCGTTCATATTTAATAACCGCAAACTCACAAAGCAGCAGACTTGTTATCTTCTCATGCTTTCTTTCCCCTCTAACCGCTTCAGGATCAGTGTGATCAGAATGAAAAGTTGCGATGTAATATATACGAAGGATGCTCCCATGCTCAACAGGATAACCTGCAGGATGAGGAACCAATAACTATTCGCAGTTATACGCTCCGGCTATCATCTCTCATCAACTGAGTAGCTGTATCTCCTTCCTGCCGCTCTTTTGGCTTGGCTTACATTCTCAAAATCACTCCGTAGTCCTCAGTTCTACCATGCGCATCGGTTTTCTTCTTCTGGCTGCAGTAGCTCTCCTTGCAAATTGTGATGCTGCGGAGACACACACCTCGAACGCAGTGAGAAATCAAAAGCTAGCACCAAAAATCCAAAGGAATTTGCGATTTTCTTCCGACGACGACAGTGAAGAGCGAGCAATTGGAAACATCAGCAAAGTGGACGACGCTGCCGACGACGCGTCCAAGAACCTCACCTTCATGATCAACATGTTCAAGGAATGGGATGAACTGTCCAAGGCCCAAATTATCGCTCGGATGTTCAAGCAGACCACTCCAGACGAGTTTGCAAGCATGTGGGTCATGTACAAAGCCTACAAGAAACTCGGCGCTGATGACCTCGTTAAGACCCTCAAGGCAAAGGCCAAGTAAAAACCAGCAATTGCTAATACAGCGTTCATTCTTTAAAAACGATCTTGAACCGTCGCAACATTATCATCGAAATGCCGTCCGATGCCAAGGAGAGCAAAGATTCCGACTACAATGGGGATGCCAAGCGTGGTCGGGCAGCTTTTGATGTAGAAGACGATGATACGGTATTGTCAGACGACGCCAAGAGGCCTCCAATGCGTGCAAGTATCGGCTGGGGCAATGAGACGACACTGGCCAGTGATGACAAGGGAAGTGGAGGAACCCCAGACCCTGACGCGACTCCTGCTTCAACTGGGTCGTCTACAAGTGAGGCGAAGCGTGGAGGGAGACGTCGCAAAGGAACGGAGACTGCATCTTCGGGCGGTGAACGGCGCAACCAGAAGAATCGCTACTTCGAAGAGGATGATGAAACTACAGGCAGGAATTCAACAGAATAACGACTGGGAATGGTAGTCTAATGATATTTGTGCTTTGCATTGTTTAACCAGATATTGTAGAGATTCCGGACCTAGAAGAAGAAGAACGCGAGCCAGATATCACGACAATGGGTGAGTTGATACGCAAGCTGCAAAACGACGATTGAATATTGATAAGGAGTTTGTGTGTTTGTGTAGTCGCTGAGGCTCCACGTAATACGACACGAGCCGTGCAAAGTTTGAAGCAGCTCGACAGAGACATTAAGTTCGCTCTTCCAAGTGCACAGGTAAGGTTCTCCTCCTAATTATCTTTTTCTTCTTGCTAACACATTCTTTTCAGGCCCACGGTATTGACTTGCACCTCTTGACCAGTGCTCTCTGTCCTGAACGAGCTGTACGATACGCATTTGCTTTTCTCCTTTATCTACTCCACCGCTCATTTGTTTCTTCCGTACTAGGTATATGAGGAAGACGAACCTTGGGATTTCGACACTCTGCTCAACGACATCGCCCAGGAGATCCAGAAAGACCTGGACGAGAAAGAAGAATTTGTCCGTCTCGGCTCTCAAGACTCGCTCCACCTCGCTCCATAGTTTTCTTGAAAATTGAAGAAAATGACTTCTCATTTTTAGCAGCAAGAATCTACCGGTAGAATGCCTCTACTTGTGCACTTCGAACTTCCACTCTACGTTGTAGATCCCCACTGACTGTTCTCCTTCTTCGTCAAAGTCGCACCAGTCATCACTCAGATCCACATCGTCAAAGGCAGCATGTCGACCAGCGGAAATGACTCTGTAGCCACTTTCAGGGTGCCAAGCGTACGGTTCAAGTCCACGACATTCAAACCCGACAAAAGGCACAAACTCCCCCGAATCAGTGCCCGTCACTTCCCTCGTGAGTTTCTTCACGTCCCGCACGACCGTCAACTGCGAGGGCTTGTTGGCTCCAGGCCACTTGAGCGTGAAATGCACTTCTCCTCTTCCTCCAGCCACGTCCACGACCTCCTCATCCGACACGAAAACAGCCTCACGCTTCTCGTCACCTCGTGGTTCCTTCACATCCAGACACCAGCGGTGCAGCGGCGGCGCTGCCAACGTCTCCACGTTCTCGAGATCAGCCTTAACGTACAGCACGAACAGCACCATGACGAATGGCTCCTGTAGCCATTTTCAACATTTTGTGTATACCACATGAATATGATGTAACCCACACAATCTTCTTTTACTTCTTAAAACACTCCGATTTAGCGTAAAGTGTACTGGAAAGCCGCGATCTACATCTTATGGCGTCCATGGGCGGCACTACGTCTGGCGACGGCTCTCCACACGCCCAGCAGCAGAGTAGGGACTTTACAAGACAAGGAAGTATCGACGAACGGATTCGCTCGGGTAGCGGGAGCTTTGCAGCTCCAGAGGACCACGCAGACGACGATGCGTCCATGTCAAACGACGAATCGATGAGTTCTTCCTCTTCTTTAGACATGGAGAGCCAATTGGAGCAACAAGAGCAGAATTTAGAGCAGGAAGGGGGTCCTTCTGGACGTACAGAGTCTTTTGATGACTTTGCAAGACAATTACCGTACCAGGATCCCACTCATGTCAATGTCGCTGTCCCTCCACGATCCACAAGCTTCTCGTTCGACGTGGTGGACGCTTCTCTAAGTGGACCCTCTTTGCCATCCACTCAGAGCATGTGGCTGTTGACTCAGTTCGCTCCTGCCATGTCTAAAAGTGTGAAAAGTGCAGATCCAAGTGCAGATATGGAGGATGACGAACCTTTTGATGAAGAAACGGAGAAGAATCAAGCAGCTCAAGTGAACGAAGCACAAAGTGGAGACCAATCAATCAATAGATCAGGAAATCGACGGGTGGCTTGGGCGTCTTCTACTGCTCACGTGGAACTTCCTGAAGGGGTTCGACTTGCAGCAGCGAGGAATGAAGTCACGGGTGTGCAATTGAGATTGAGATCCAATGTGCCGTTCCTACTGACAACGGACACCAGTAACTGGCTGCTGCCGTTAGGTCATGGTCCAAGAGCTCGTGTTGCAGTGGACACGAGATTCGTTCCTCCTCATAAGCTGAAAGTGGAAGCTTTCGTAGTGGGGAGTGTGGAAGATGAGAATTCGGATCTAGTGATGGAGACGTTGGACCGGACAGGAGTGAGTGAAAAGGCCATGAGGGAGCAAGCTGTGTATCTGAGGGTTCGGGTGGGAGAAAGCTTAGACCCAGGCGTGTACGAACTGCCTTTGCGAGTGTTTACCCAAGATCCAGGCTTTCGAGATGAACAGCTGACGTGGTCTAGCAGCTTTGCAGTGCGTGTAGTGGACGTTCGACTACCGAATCCAAGCAACTGGAGATTTCGATTGGATCTATGGCAACATTGGACAGCAGTGGCGAGAGCTCATCGAGTGGCATTGTGGAGCTCTCGGCATTTTGAACTTATTGATCGGTACATGACTCCACTGTCGGAAATGGGTCAGAAATGTCTATCTGTTGTGGCTACGGAAATGCCCTGGGCTGGTCAGCAATGCTACATGGAGGAACAGAACGCGTCAGCACTGTTCGAGCACTCCATCCTGGACGTGTACGAGGATTCCGCTCATGGAATTCCGCCGACAATAGACTTCACCCACTTCGATCGGCTTCTGGAGCTAGCTGCTCGTCACCATTTGGACCAGGAAGTCGAGGTTTTCGGCCTTTTGTCAGTGTGGCGTGACCCGGTGGCTGGCTTCAATGCTCCCGCAGAACTCACAACGCAGCATCTTCGTCCTCCTCCGACTGCTTCAGCTCCAGATCCCGCTCCAGCGTCTGAAGCGCGTCGTCGAACCTCGTCATCGGGCTCTGGCCTCGCTTCTCCGACTGGATCCTCACGTCAAAACCAGCCGAAAGGATCTTCTCCTCCTCCGTCGCCTCAAACTCCAGCGTTTGTGATCGATGGCTGGCGAATCCGGTGTCAAGATCGAACGACTCAACGTGTGCGGTATTTGAGAAGTGTTTCCGAAGTGGAAGCGTTCATCGAGCAGTTCTACGCCCACTGTGTTGCCTTAGAGATCGCTGATCGTGTACGTGTTTGTGCTGATGAACCGCGCGATGTAGCAGTTTTCCACGAACAGCTGCGGTTCTTACAGCGGTTAGCACCCACTTTCCGCATCAAATTGGCTGTGAATCACTCGGAATTCTTCTCTCCGGCCTATTCCCCGCCTCAAGTAGCCGACTATGTGCCTCTCCTGCCGTTAGCGTGCGCTGATCTCGAAGTGACTCGTCGACTGGCTAACGACGCTCGAGCTCGTGGGGGTCACGTGTGCTGGTACGTCTGTTGCGGTCCAGCTTTCCCCAACCAGTTTGTGTCCTCGCCCCTTGTCGAAGGAGAGCTCGTTGGATACCTCACCTTCTTCTTCGAGCTTGATGGTTTCTTGCGGTGGAACTACTGTCTGTGGCCCTCTCGACCCTGGGACGATCTTCGATGGCGAGCTCCGATGTGGAAAGTGGGCGATATGTACTTTGTGCTGCCAGGACGCGACGGATGGCCAGTGGAAACGCTCCGGCTCGAGTCGCTTCGGTTTGCAGGCCAAGCCTTCGAGCTGTTAGTTCTCGCTCAAGAGAAATTGGCCCCAGCGCAGATGCAGCAGCTACAGCGGACAGTTGCAGAGCAGATTCTAAGATCAAGCGACTTGGAAGAGTTCGGTCGCTACGGAGATCGAGCACGTGAGGACTTGTACTCATTGGATCCTCTCGACTATCAACGAGCGAAGACAATCATTCTCGAATCTCTAGCAGCAGCAGCAGTGAAGAATGGAACAAGTTCAAGTTGAGAAAAGAATGAAGAGAAAGTAAAGAAGGAAAAATACGAGTAGATTAAGATTCTTAACGAGTTCAAAAAGTTCTACAACATGAAAAAGGCTCATATGGTGATGCATGTTAAAGTTTCCACACGTGATTTCAGAACAGGTCTGAGAATGTTTATAATCATTGCCTTGAGAAGAAGAAAGATGTATACACTTGGTTGAATGGGACGACTCATATGGTGATGCATGTTAAAGGTATCCACATGTGATTTCAGAACAGGTCTGTGTTGGATAGTTTTAATCCTCGTCGTCCCGGTCGAAATGCACCAAAACAAAAAATGCTGAAGAGAGAAGTCGGATACTGGATGCTCATCATATATGCCGATGTAGGCGGCTCTCATGAAGGGGAATCCTAAAACAAGTTTATCGTCACTCTCTCTCATCAACATCCACAAACATACAGGAATATCCAAAACTTGAACATTGTCGCCTCAGAAACACAGGTGTATGGTAGTCCACACGTTTGTCCGAAGACCAAAGGGTAGTTTAGGTGGTAATGATAAGTGGTTATCCTCCTCAGCGACCCAGTGTTCAAGCCTCCCCATATCCAAAAAATGCATACCAATTGGTTGTTTCATCCGATTCTTTAGGTGTTCGGTTTATCGACACAAAGAACGCTTCGAGCAAGCTCTCCGCGACTCCTTTCAGAGTGGTGCATGAATGTTTTAATCACCAACAACCAGCAATGGGACCCCACACATATTGATCAGAATATAAGCAGCTATGTTGACTTTGCCACACCAGGAGACTCGAACACCAGAAACTCCCACCTTCACCACCCGAAAGCAGATCAAACAGAAAAAAACAGTGTCGAAATCCCACACAGCAGCGAAATCCGTAGTAAGCTCGCTGTCACTCTTGCTTCTGTGAAAAAGTACCGGGTCCAATTACAAATGCTCACCACCCAGGTATGGACAGCTCCAGTGCACTCAGTAAGACCCCCTTCTCGAACTTTTCAGCGCAAGTCAGAAGAAAAACCTTGTACACCTTCACTGTCGACCCGAGAGGCTGCAGAACATTGCCGGCGTGGAGTATGAAGAAGCAAAACGTATTTATAAAATAAAAATACAAGAGATATAGCTGAGAGGTCAGAACTTTGAGCAATTTCATTGCCATAAGGCAGATCATGAACACGGACCAAAGTATGTGGTCATCACTCCTCTCGAGGATACAAGTATGAGATGGAGAGCTCATTTTATGGGTGATAGTGATATATTCGATTCTTCACGGCTAGTTGGTACAAGCCGAATCAGACACTGTTTTCATCATCGCACTCCATATATATATACACATATATACATACAATAGAGATACGTACTGGTGGCTGGACTCGGTGGTTGCATATAATGATTCCGGATGCAGCTATCTTCCGCATGGTTTATGGTTCTCAGAAGAGGGAGCTTGTGATCTTCATCGCCCAGCAGATCAATACACTGGAGACCCGCGTCAATTGCAAAATGAATGAAGAGGAAGTAGTAGATTGGCTTAGAGGCTTCTGCAGACTTTTGTGGACCAGTCGTTGGGCTTTTCGATTTGATTTGAACTTTGTATGTGGATACGATTGTGAGGTGAAATTGGTTAAACGTCACTGATTGGCCAGGAGTTCTTACAGTGTAAAAACCACAGGCAGTGTCGCTCACGGTACTCCCCGCACTGATAACGTGGCAGCTGTTCTTAAAGAGGATATCCTGGCCGTGTGCATGTAGGAGAGTTCATTTTAGCGTGGTGTTTGCAATGAAAGTCTGGGGCTGTTGTCGTGCTGTTCACGGCCTTCTCGTCCGGCTCGTAGAGTGATGTTACCTTCTACTTAGGCTGCCGCCATTAAAGTCCCGCCTCCTATCCTCCTTCGCATTAATGTCCTGACCGATTGAACCTTCGCCAAAGTCCCCATTGTAGTAATCTTGGCGATATTTGGAGGTTCCCCAGCTATTAGATCGGATTCGTGATCCTCTTGCTGCATCATCTGTAGTCTTTCTTGAAATCGCTCTTCCTCAGCAAACCCTCGAATCACTTCAATCGCCTCCAGTAACTTCATCCTCTTCGACGGTTCAAACGCACACAACTTCTCCACCAATTCCCACTGTGCATCGCTCTTGAAAGCCTTCGGTCTGGGCAAGAATTTCTTCCGAGTCACGTGGAACTTCACTACTGGATCAGGAACTTGACCCCAAGGGATTTCGCCAGTCACAGCCTCCACCACACACATACCTAAAGAATAGACGTCCGACTGAGCGTTAGGTGCCACTGGTTTGTCCTTGCGGATCACCTCAGGAGCTTTCCACCGAATGGCCCCGACGGTCTCTTCATCGCCACTCTGCTCCGTCGCCAAGAAGCTCAGACCAAAATCTGTCAACATGGCTACACCATCTTTACTCACGAGGATCTGGTTGCACTTGAGATCGCTATGAACGACGTGTCGTTCGTGCAAGAAATGAAGTCCAAGAGCAGCGTCCAGAAGCTTCCGCCATACCAGCGACCTTCCTTCTTCTCGTGCGTGATAGAGGTAGTCCAAAAGCTTTCCATTCTTGGCCTCCTCACACACAAAGAAGTACGTGGACCCTTCATCACAAGCTCCGAAGAACGGAACGATATTCGGATGTCTGGCCTTCTGCCAGATTCGCGCCTCTCGATGGAAGATTTGCTTCTCTTTCTCTGTTTCCACAGCCACCGTCTTGACTACGACTCGAGTACTAAGCCACCAGCCTCGATATACTTTCCCAAAGGAGCCAGCAGAGAAAGGCTGTTTCTCTTTCCGAACTTCACGACTGGCAATGAACCAGTCTGGCTTGCTCTGCGTTGAGTTGGAGCTGCTGGTCCTTTCGATCTTGATTGTGCTTCACGCTCCGTAAGGAGTCTCCAAACATCGTATCTGCAGTTTAAACGGGCAATTTCAGCTGCAGTTCGACCACTGCTGTTCCTTAACAGCACGTCAGCCTCGTTGTCAACCAGCAGACGAACAATCTCTCCGTGTCCTCTATAAGCAGCTCTCATCAACGGTGTTTGGTTGTCCGAGTCGATAGCGTTGACCACAGATCCTCCTTCTATAAGAGCACGGACGATCTCAAGGTGGCCTTCCTCAGCTGCAATGCTCAAAGCCGTCCGGTCATCACAAGTTCTGACGTCCACACTGGCCTCTTTCTCAATGAGAAGAGTCGCGATGTCAGTATGGCCATGCTGAGAAGCTAGCATTAATGGTGTCCATCCCATCACATTCGCCACATCCATGCTCCAAGAGCAGGCGAGCAATGTCTAAATACCCGTTATCCGCTGCTTCGTGAAGAACCGTATCTCCATCATCATCCGCAGATTGGCAATTGGCATCTCTAGACAGTAAAAGTATCACCACGTCGAAGAGACCTGCAACAACTGCGCTTTGCAACGGTGAACAAGTGTTGGCACCAGCCAGATTGATGTCAGCGCCACCATCTAGCAGCAGACGAACACATTCGATGCTTCCGGAGGTGGCATAGCACAACGCAGTCTCTCTGTCGTGAGCCTGAGCATTCACATGAGCTCCAGCTTCCAATAGCAATTTCACAACTTCTGGGTGCTTGTACGAGGCTGCCATCATCAACGGAGTATTTCCAGTCGAGTCGGTCAGTTCAACAGTAGCTCCATGCTCTAAGAACGTACGAACAATGTCCAGATGGCCATATAACGATGCTATTAGCAGGGGCGTAAAATCATCATTGGCTTTAGCATTGACGTCAGCTCCATTCTTCACAAGAGTCTCAACAACTTCAAGGTAGCCATTCTGAGCAGCGCAAATCAGAGGAGTGTAGCCGTCTTCATAGCCTCTTTTCGTGTCAGCTCCATTTTCCAGCAGAAGACGCACAAGATCCGGATGGGAGTTGCTAGTAGCAGCTACCAGAGCGCTCACACTCTTCTCTGTTACTGGTTCAATGCTAGCTCCGTGCTTGATCAACAACCGAGCGACATCGAGTTTCCCTTTGGAACAACATCCTGCTAATGCAGTGAAGCCATCTTGCGTCACATGGTCGATATCTGCCCCGTGTTCCAGCAGAGCTAAGACGGTGTTGACATGCCCATTCTGGGCAGCAACGTTAAGAGCAGTGTATCCATCCTTATCCATTTTGTCAATGGCAGCTCCTCTTCTCAACAACTGACGGACCACCTCAGTGAGCCCGGCCTTTGCAGTAGATAACAAAGGTGTAGCTCCCTCATTATCCGTTGCATCAATTTCAGCTCCCTTCTCCAGTAGAGCAGTAACCACATGGGCGTGGCCGTATTCTGCGGCGTAATGGAGTGCAGTAGTACCGGTGTCATTCGCTACTGAGATATCAGCTCCATTCTCCAGCAGCAAAGTAACCACTTCAGTGTGGCCATACATAGCAGCGAACGTGAGAGATGTTGATCCATTCTCATTGGTAGCGTTCACAGCACCTGCTTCAAGAAGTAGTTTCACGACATCCACTTGACCCTCTTGAGCAGCCAAATGCAGAGCGGTGTACCCTTCCAACGTGGAATGTTTAATATCCGCACCATTCTCCTGCAGCAGCTTCACCATCTCCACGTGGCCATAGAAAGCTGCATAAAGAAACGGGGTGTACCCGTACTTAGTGGCCATGTCGATAGCTGCTCCTTTCTCCAAAAGAAACTTGGCAGTATCCATGTGTCCGCCGCATGCAGCCCACAAAAGTGCAGTTGACCCAAAGTCATTGGTCTGGTCGATATCTTCACCTTGTTCTAACAACCACCGAACCACTTCCAGCCGACCATACTTCGCTGCAGAGATGAGAGGCGTATTCGCGTCCTTGCCGGCTTTTTTGACACTGTCTCCCATTTTCGACAGGAATTGCACAATTTCGACATGACCTTCAGCCGCTGCAATGAGTAACGGAGGGTCTCCTTCCGAGTCCGTTTGGTTGATATCGGCTCCGTTCTCCACTAAAAACTTGGCGATGGAGCTGTGGCCGTTCCGAATCGCATATATCAACGGGGTGAGACCGTCGTCGACAACGTTCACGTCGGAACCAGAGTCGATAATGTTTTTGACAGTGTTGAGATCTCCATGGCCAGCAGCAGCAACGAGGGGGTCCATACTTGCAGCGTTTAAGGAGAGGGACGTGATAGCGCTTCTACAGTACTTCTGCCTGTGGTTTGTTGGCCTTCTTCAATATGGATACAAATATTGTGACTTCACGGTAGTCAAATATCAGCAGATGTAGCCATCTCGATAATCGTAACACTGAAAAGCTGAGGTACATATGGATTTCACCTGTAACTTGTTTATCTAACGGATAACTGCGCGCTGAAGGTAGCATGTCACTAGCATCACGGCATGACTTCATCTTCTTGCACTGCCGACCCGACCGGCATGCGTCCAGCACTTTTTGACTCGTCCAATCGTCGTCAGCTGGACCAATATCGCTACACGGCTTGAGTTGAGCTCTACAACTCAAGCGGCTCACCCTCAGCCTCAACTGGAAGACGCGACTGCTGTCGTGTTCGTGTGCGACTGGATCCGCATCATCACCACGTCCAGGTCTTCTGGGCTTCCGAACCGCATCAGATATGTGGCTGGGACGAACTGTTTCTCCGCTTCTGGGTCTTCATTCGCCTCCAGCACAGACAGCAGCATCGTCTTCTCTGTCTTTTTCTCACACAACAGACAGGAACTCAAGCTCGCGTTCATCAACAGCTTCGTGCCGGGGCCGTGCGGGTACGACTCACGTCGCATCACAATTCGCGCAGTTGATTTGTCTTCTTCAGCCTTCGCGTCCTTCGCGTTCAGGACTCGCAAGGGACCGATGCCGACTTCAGCGTAGTCCTTTTCCACCAACTTGAACAGCTTAGCACGTTTCTACGTAAAGTAGCAGCCACAAGAATTAAATTATGTACCCCATCACAAATACAAGATTTAAAGCTCAATACCTCGACCAAAATCCGTTCACCTTCTTCTCCGTTCGCCAGCTGCAATAACAAACCAACGTGAGATATTGCCCTCTGTATCAACAAAAGCACTTCAATGCACCGCTTACCTCCGCTTCCCTTAACGCTGGCACAACGGGTTCAATTTTCTTTGCCACCTCCTCATCTGAGAAGTCTATTGCCGAAGCTGCGGACGCCTTCGCACCAAATCCATCAGTCGTCGTCTGCGCTGCTGCGAACGACGCAAAGGTGACTGAGGATGTGCTCTGAAACGAAGCGAATCCACTCGAGCTAGGCGCATCCGAGGAAGCCGACGGAGTAGAATCTCCAACTCCACTGGGTGTTGTGCTAGCAAATCCTCCAAATCCCGTATCCGTCGAGGACGAAGCCTTGGTGCCGAAACCGTTGGAATCCGCAGGGGCCTTAAAAGCCGCAAAAGAGTTTTTGGCAGTGAAGGCAGTGAAGCCACCAAAGGCGCTGCCTGCAATATTTGGCTTCACCACCTTCTCCTCGTCCTCCTTGTCATCCCCAGTCTCCTGTTCCTCCACGGGTGACACTGTCGAGTTCTTCTTCTCAACATTTTCCTAAAATGATACATCAAAAGTATCAGATACTGCCACAATATCAGGTAAAAAAAATTCAACTAAAGCCATTAAAACGGACCTCATGACCGCCGATTTCCGGCTGTGGGGCTGCATTTTCGTCGATTTTAACCTTCTTCACATCCTCCGCGACTTTAGCGTCCACGTCCAGCCGCACCTTCTTGACAATCTGCACATGAATCAAGTCAATACGTTTCTAAAAGGAGGGTATTATACACTCAAAGACGACTGCAGACCGGCTGGTGCTCGTCGTCCACCGTCTCCGGCTTCTCGTGGTCGCCCTTGGTGGCCATGCTCGCTACACCTGGGTATGTACTGGCTAATTGAGTGGGGATTTTTGACTGGTCGCTTAATCAAAATATGATGATTGGATAAAATTGGCTTTGTCTTTTGTCCAATCACTGACTTTCATTTGCTCTTTTAAGAGACAGAGCCACTTGCATTTGGAGGATGGGGATCAAGGCCGGCGACACAGTGCTCGTGTACTACGACCTGCTCATCTTTGACGCCGAGGTGCTCAAGATCGAGGAAGCGGACGGAAATACCGGCGTGATTCGGTACTTTGTGCACTTCAAGGACTGGTCTGAAAGCTGGGACGAGTGGATCGAGGCTGAGAACGTGCTGGAGGACACGCCGGACAATCGTGAGCGCCAGAAGAAAGCCAAGCAGGAGTTATTGGTGCACAGTGCTATGGGCAATGGGGTGCATATGCCACGGCAGATGCAACGAGATGGGGTGCAGCCACCGCAGCAGGACGCGTCCAGCAAGAGACCCAGTACAATACCAGGATCGGAACGGCTTGTATCGATGATAGGATGGATGAAGACACTGGACGATTCCCTTACGAAGCTGGATAAACAGGTGAAGGACCTCGTGCGAGATCATATTAGTCAGGAAGTGGGTAACGTGGAACTCAAGAAGAGGAAGGCGGAAGCGGAGGTGCAGAAGGCGGAGTTAGAGGTGGAAGTTGCGAGGGATCTCAAGAGAGTGAAGGTTGCTGAAGAGACGGCAATGGCACGCAAGAGACTCAAAGATGCAGGCATTTCACAGAAAGAGATCGACGAAATTCTACCCGCCGCTGCTAGATGACTCCATTGCGGTGCTAAGGTGTACCGCTATTCCGTTGACGAGAGTGATAGAGGGCAGGAACATCTTGTAATAGTGACATAATAATTAGAAAAGAACCGCGTTGTCGGCAGCTTTGCAACCAGCAGCATGTATTTCCTCGCAGGCCTCATCGATTAGCTGCGTCTATGATGGACAATCTATGTAGATCTATCTGTAGCTTCCAATCTACAAGATGACCATCATGGTCGGCGACACCGTCATCATCTCCCATGACTCTGTGCTGCTGGATGCGGAGGTGAAAGAGCTACAGAGCGACATCAAGACTGGAGAAGGAACTATTGAGAAACCGGTTCGGGTTCGGGTGCAGTACCCAGCGGAATCTGAACGACAGGACGAGTGGGTGACGCCCGACAGAGTATTGGAAGACACGCAAACCAATCGAGAGCTACAGCAAAAGATCAATGCAATTAACCAGCAGAAGAATGAGCTAACAGATCCTTCGGCTACATTCGAAAAGTTCTGTGGCCCCAAACGCCTTGATGCGATTGCTGCCTGGATGAATTCGGTGGACGACGCATTGGTTCGTCTCGAACGGGATGTTAAGGATCTGGAAATGCATCAAGCGAGCCACACCGCTCAGTTGAATGAGCTCGAGAGAAGAAAGAAAGAAGCGGTCGGGCAGAAGGGGGCACTGGAAGCTTCTGTTTTGCAGGATTTGAAGAGGATCAGAGTTGCTGAGGAGACGGCGATGGCGAGGAAACGATTGCAAAAGGCTGGGGTTTTCCAGGATGAGATTGATGCCATTCTCCCTGTAATACGTCACGAGGACTAACTAGGAGGTGCATGTGATACGAGAACATATTGTTCTGCTTACGTATGTATAAGGCATTCTCAAAAAACTTTACGGCACTTAGGTGCTCGCTTCAATAACAACAGGTCAACGAATCACGCTGGTAACTGTACAGGTACCTTCCTCTTCGTTCGAGGAAGAAAAATACATAGGTGTCGTCGGCATTTCAAGTTGTCCTTACGCTCCCGTCGGCGATGGAGATATCCACAATGGTAAATCACGTGACCGTGAACTCGCAGATGAATGTGACGTGCAGAAGCTATCGTCAAGGAGAGAGATTGACTCCTTTGGTGTGCTCTGGGCGTCGAGAAGAGGGCTTGGAGCCCATGATCCGAGATCGTCAATTGTGAGCTGTAGTCGCTGCCTCCTCTGGATAGCGAGCTCTTGCCTCCTGATCTCTTGTTTCTTGTCTTTCCCACGAAGTAAATCTGACATAAAACCCACAATCGGATGAACAACTTCAACATCTTCAATGTCCTCTGACGCGAGGTCGTCCATAATGGGTGGATCAAAGTCGTCTTCCACTTCGATCTCTAGTGGTTCAGGAGATCGTGCTGACGTCCAACTGTTGCCGTTGACATTGGACGATACTTTCGGGGGGAAGGCACACACGCTGAACACGGAGTAGCTCACCCGACGCACACAAGACACACACACGCGGTGTTTCTCCACCAGTCCTACCGTTTTCTCGACATCCTGAAGACCGGAGCACTTCCGGCAGGTGTAGTGGCCGCATAGCCTGCAGAAATATTTCTTCCGCAACATACTGAAGGGAATGTAACACGTTGCACAGTACGAAGCCATCGTAACCTCATCGTCGGAAGTCGGTAGTCGAGATAAGGGGTAGTAGCCCAAGCGACGACGGAGCACAATAGTCTCAAGTAGACACACCTTGCTCACCATGGCTCGCAACAGGTGAACAGCAGACCGAGGCATTCTTGTCTGTCCATGGAGACCTGAGGGGCGATGGCGGTGGGTCGCGTAGAAGAAAAACCGCGTGAACTTCTCCTCCGAGTCTTCCTGAATCACATATCCCGCCAGAATCCCTTTCAACTCCTGATGTAAATCCACTCCATGCTGATGGTGCTGCTGATAGTAGCATTCCTGACTACTGGATGCAGCTGTAGGTGATGACATGGTGACGGAACTGAACTCCAGCTCTTCGTCCTGCATATCCATGGTCTGTATCACGCGAGAGACCGATTTCGTCTCGATCTTCTCCTCCAGGTAATCCAGGAACGTCATATTGCGCTGCTTCCACACCAAACGGTCTTTCTGCATAAGAGATACAGCGTTCAGCTTCAGTTTGGCGGTTCGTAGCGGCGGGATCGTCGCATTGGATAACCCCTCGCTCGCTCTCCAAGCTGCAGGCTCCGAGGCTCTTCGAGCTCCAGCTCTCGAGCGCAGGATAGAGTTCGCCCCACCAATGTAAGGAGCACAGTCCACTGTGCGCACATTGACGCCATAGACGTACTGGTCTCCGAAAACTGCCTCCATGCTGCGGTGGAACTCGGCCTCGTTATCTGTGGAGAAGACGCTCATGATCTCTCGTAGGCTGCAAGGCAAGTTCATCTTGGCCACGACGCTGTACTGATCTTTGGCTTTACTGACCGACTCGAACATCTGACAGTCCGCTTTGGACCGAGCCATTCGCTTCCACTTGCCTACCATTACTTGTCGTTTGGAGACTGCTTCCAACTGTTTCTTAGCTTTCCTTGCAATTGACACTAACGCGTCGTCTGTAAGCACCGCAGAAGTCGAAAACGTCTGCGAAGACATCAGTCCTTGTTCTAAGGCTGCTGCAGCACGTGCAGCAGCTTCACTGGGAGCACGGGACGACGCAGAAGACACGGAATCCACTCTCTTCTGTCCTGGAGACGTCCCGTCCAAATATTTCCGAACCAGCATCTCTTTCGTTAAATATGTGGCTGAATTTCCTCCTGGAAGCTGTTGTTGGGACAATTGTCTCCTCCTACTGGGCAAATGATTGGTTCTTCCTTCTGAAACACTCGTCACCAACTTTGGTGGAACCGTCACAAACCTCAAAGAGGACGCTGCTGTGTCTTCATCTTCACTGTCCGGTACAAATCTCTGTCTGGCAGTTCGTACCTGCTCCTGCTCCTGTTCCTGTCGTTTATGAATCGCATGAAGCCTCTGCAGCTCATGAGCAGACGCAAGACGTTCCTCTCGGCGTTTATTGCTCATTGGCCGCTTCTTTCTACCGCTGGGGACTCGACGCTTCTTCTGGGCGCGAGTGGGAGTGAGCGCCACTCGGACACTCGGCGCATGGCTGACCAGAGCGCGCGCTGGCTCCATTAGCGCCGCCGGTTTCCGAGACGGCGACGCTTCCGCCATGCCCGACACGTTCTCGAGTGAGGAAGAAAAAGTGGAGCGGATACCTTGGGGGTGTATCCAACTGTAATTAACGCAAAAACGACGGTTCGCTTCAACTTCATTTATTTGGTTTCAGTATGGCTAAAGCTACCTGCTGTGAATAAAAGATACATAAATGACTAGATTGGTAAATTGATAGAAGATACCAAGCAGAAAGGGCGCAGGATGGTATACAGCGAACGGTCGAAGCGCTGGAGTTCAGTTCGACGTGGAGTCTCAACGGCCTCGATTAGTTCATGGTGCACTGTGCAGACAGTTATTGCAGTGCTAGTTCATGTTCATGGGGATTATAATGACGGACGTGGCTCTAATTGTCTGCAATAGGGGGGCTATTGAACCTTGCTGCAGGCTGCGAGACGGCTGTGATAATCAGGGACCAGTAAAAGGACAGGCGGTATGTTGAAGTGCGAGTTTGTTGGCTTGCTGCGTTGGTACAGGCTGAAGGTTGTCAACCGTGCCAGACCAGCTCTGCTATAGGTCTGTTTGCTATGGAGTCTCACTTGTGGTTTATGGTAAGATCGCTGGACTGCTGCGTGTTTTTTGCCAGCTGAAGTAGTCAGCGTCTGTCCGTCATATCGAATCCCTCCCTACCTGCTTTTCAGCTCGCACGTCTACGGTTTAGCGCGGATAAAGAGCGAGCTTTGATCTCTTCACAACGGACGCGCGGACCTGCAGCGTACGTACACGTCGCGTTCCAGAGACCCAGACATTTCACAGTCGTCTGCGCCGACTTCACGATAAGTGGGCGCTCGGCCTTGATGTCAGATTTGACGGGCAACTTCAGCTCGTACTTGACGGCTGCGTAGAACTCTCCTGCATGTTGTTACTCTTCCTTTTGCTAAATGAACTTCAACTAAGGTGCCAATCCTCCTCAGTCTCAAACTTACTCAGTGAGAAAAGCAAGAGGGTCTGGGGTCGCCACGCGGCGGCCCTAGATCCAGGCCTGGACGCCTTCATGGCTGGAGAGGATCTGTGCGAGAGCAGCGTTCGCGTTGGAACGAGATCACCTGGACAAATTGCGCGATCGAGCAGCACACACACACCGGATAACGCCTAAGATCAAGGACATTCGCGGTCACTGATCTGGTAAGCAAGGGAAGATTTTCGCGAGAACCAAGCGATTATTTGACTGTGCTACCAAGAACTGTGCGAAGGAGCTACACTTCTAGACCTGCGGATACTGTTCCAGACTCCACTTGAGGTTTGGTGACTGCAATCTGGAGGCTGATCGTGACGTGGATGCTGCATGCAACATCCTCATAACTCGGGGTACAGCGAGCCCACGATAAAGACTAGCTAGACTTTGTTTGATCAACTATAACGGTAGACTTTGTTTGATTAACTGTAACGGTCAAAGACTTATCTCGACGAAACTTTCTCCTCAGAACTCTCACCAAGATATACGAAGCAGCTGAGTCGATCGGTGATCTTGAACATCAAAACGCGCATCAGTTCAATAGAACAGCTTGTTCGACAATTGTTTAGCAACGGCTGCCTTGCCTAGAGCGCTTGGTCCGAACATTTTTTCGTGCTCCTATCTGGCAAGCTAAAGAGTTCAGATGTCTGCAAGTTGTATTCCACGCACATTCTGCCGGTCTGTTGACTTGTTCATAAAGATCAAGCTTCTAGTCAACATGAACGGATCCGACAACAAACAACGGAAAGCTAGGAGAAGCATGACAACGATATGCTCCATTGATTATTTAGTGCTTTTTGATAGACTTTGCAACTCATTGCTGGCTTATGGCACATATGACGACGCCTACTTGTCATGGTTAGCGTTGACAGCGTTCGAATGCATGCTCGAGATGAACTTGCGGTGTGAGCGCCAGTCCGAGCGGTCCTTGAGTGCCATCTCCGGGTTTTTGCGGACTTCGCGGTCCCACTTGACGTCTGGACTCGCCGTTAGGTGCCGAACTCCAGTGGACAGACACATGACAGTGGCCACACCAAGTGCAGCCAGCAGCGGATACGTCTACAAAGGATACCGGTGGTTAGCGACGTGTTACAGTGGAGGGGATTGGAGGAAAGGGGAGGGGAAGCGTACCGAGGGGTCACTGAGCCACACGGAACCTTTCTTAGCAGCAGCACGGGCGACCATAGTGACGAGTTGGGGGCTTCGGAGGCGACGCTTGAACACAAGGAGGAAGATTGGAGAATGAACCAAGGAGAGAAGACTTCCACGTTTCAACTTCAACATGGGATTTTTCATTAGGAATTTGTATGGACGAAATGATGTGTGGGTTGTGTGTCGTAACGGATCCCCCCATAAGTCCATCTGGATATCAACATCTGGATATCAACAACAGAGTGGATATCAACTTACGCACTATTGAGCTTCTTGCTGTATCGCGCCAGCATATCGTCCGAGGATGGTACATGGCTGATCCACGACTTGACGTACTTTAATGTTTTCTTCTCCGCTACCCATTTATCCGCCAGGGCATCCTTCAACTGCGATGCCAATTTCTTCGTGTCCGGGACCTTCTCCACCGCCGTAAGCATCGGAATTAAATCCAAATCATGGTAATTGGCTCGAAACCCATCGATCATAGTCGCCTTCTCGCTGGGATATGCCTGGTTCCAGTCGTCCAAGTACTTGACCCACAATTGAAATTTTGGACTTGAAAACACTTTTTCCCCAGCTTTGTCGAGATGCAGGTCACGAAACGCAATACTTGGGGAATATTTCCACCTCACAAGCCACTCTTCCATACGCTCCTTCTCCACCAGTTGGGCAAGTTTCATGGTGCTGGGGTCTTTCACCCCCTTGTCAATGATTTTGTCGAGCTCATGGTCTCGATAGTTGGTACGGAGTGGCAAGAACCAGGATCCTTTCTCTGCTGGGTTTTTCTTGTTGAAATCCTCCACGTAAACCATCCACTTCTTGAACAGAGGGCTGCTGAGAACGGAATCTCCAACTTCATCAAGAGCTGCCAAAGTAAACGCGTCGTAAGGGGATACACCAGTGGAAAAAATGCTTTGAGCTTTCGTCAGCTGCAATTTGGTTGCAGCTTTTTCCATGCTGGGGAACTTATTGGCAGCTTCGAGAATTTGCATCATCGGTCTGTCCCTGAAAGTTGGCGCCAACGTTGCGAACATAGCGGACGTTTTCTCAGGGTTCTTGACACTGATAGCATTCATGTAGGTCAACCACGTGTTGAACAGCTTTTGATTGCCAAAGTCGTTCAGTAAATCCCTTCGGGAAGGTAAATTCAGCAGTTTGTACACGTCGTCGACAGATTGGCCATTGTTCATCCACATCTCCAATTGATCCGCCTGAAACTGTTTCGCGATCTTCTTCGTCGTAGATTTCTCCCTCCCTGCAAGGAGCATCCTAGTCACCGTTTTGTCATCGAATGCGCGAGTAAGAGTTTCAATCATTGTCGTTTTCTTTGCGGCATACTTCACATTGTATACTTCCGTGTATTTGGTCAACATGTTGAGCAGTGGACTTTCAAGCAGAGTTTCAGCTGACCTTTTGAGTCCCAGCTCTACGAGAACGTTATCTGGTGTTTCCTTGCGTTGGATCCAGAACTGCACAAAAGCGTCCTCTAATTTAGTCCCCATAGCTTCCGTTTCTCTTGATCTCTTGGCTGCCAACGCGATTTTGAACAGATCGTCGTCACTGAAGTGTTTCCTCAGTGTCGGGATAATCGACACCATCGCGCCTTCGTTCTTCGCATTCAGATCATCGACGTATTTGGTCCAGTCCCTGAACTGAGGTTTACTGAGAAATCGCCAGCCAGCGTAGTTGAGGCTGTACAACTCGAAAACCTCATCGGGATCTTTCCCAACCTTTATCCAGTATTCCAGTTGCTCTTTTTGCAATCTGGTGCAGAGCCTTGGTACTTGTTTCCTGCTTGGCCCACCCAATCATCTGATACAATTTTTCGTCACCATATTTCGTCGATAGTACTGAAATGGGAGATGCCCCCTTCCCGGCAGCACTCAAGTCATCAGCGTATTGAAGCCACCGGAGGAACTGGGGGTTCTGAAACAACCTTGTGTATAGAGTGTTCTCAAGATTCATGCGATAGAAGACACTCTCCGCAGCTTTTCCCTTTCCAAGCCACGTCTGAAGCTGATCGTCGGTCACTTTCGAAGACTTGAGGAGTTTTGCGAGCTTGTCGGATGCAGATACAGAAATCCCTCCAGTTCTCTCCTCGTCGATAATTCTTGTCGTTCGCAATAGTCTTGTGGTTGATACGACGCTCGTTGTTGCAGCGTGAGCTTGGTGGCGGTTGGAAACATCAGAAGCCAGTATTCTTGCGCCTGTGGCGTCTCCACCTGCCACGAAGGAAAGGATAACCACACCTGCTAGATAAAAGAGATGCATTGTTACCTGTGGAGGATGTTGCGAAATGCCAATTTATCTGGTACTATTAAGAGATGACAGTTTGTGGTCATCATCTTGGCACATAACGTACAGTGCAAAACGCACAACGTAAGATTTGTTAGATGCCGTTCAGGATTTGCTTTACTGGCTACTTAATTTACAGTTACCAGTTATTATAAGCTGCACATGGTACATTGTACTTGTTGAAACCTAATTTGAGTGCCCGAGCAGCTTCGTGCTGTCACCAGGTCCTCCAAGTTAGTGAAAGGGTTAATCTCTTCGCGAACACAGTGACTTTGTATACTTTACAAACTCAAGACAATGGAAGTTACCTGATGACGGCAAAAGTACGACTACGTAGTACTAAGTTCCAACAAAATAGTACATGTACTCCACGAGTTGAGATGAAGAGACGAGAATTAAAACAAACTTGCACAATACTTGTAAAGATGATCTAACAACGAACAACAGCACGAAGCTGCTCGGGCACTCACATTAGGATTCAACAAGTACAATGTGCAATGTGTCCCGTGCCCGGGAATGAGACCCTCGAACCAGCGAGTTCTGTTGAGCCCCATGCCTCGGGGCCTTGTCACTCGTCGCACTCGCCGTGTTGTGATCACTTGGCGTAGCAGACTGTCGGAGGTCCACTCAGCGGTGTGTCCCTGTCTATTTCATCTGAGCGGTCCATGATTGTCCTCCTGAGTGTCGTGCAGGGGCAGTCACCTCCGAGGACTCCGCCCTGCATATCAACAGGGAAGTCGCTGCCCTCAAGTGTTTTTCAGGATGGTGAGTTCCGGCCTAACTAGTCAGTCGTGATTTTACCTGCTAAGAACAACAACAACAACAAGTGCCTTATATTTGTTTAAGTTAGTCTTCGAACTCCCTACTTGGACCTGCACTCACCTAACAGCCCGCTAGTACTCGACCCTTAGCTAGATCGCGACACGTGGTGGAGAAGCAGGGTACTAGCCTGCTGGAGAAGGGTCCTCGGAAGTGAACTTCGAGCGACTACCTAAACGAGGAAGTGAAGTACTCTTGTCCTACCAACTAGTTGTTAGTTGGTTAACTGAGTGGTTCGTCTGGGCGGGAGTACGACAGCTACCAGAACTCAAGACTGCCCAAGAAGAACAAGAGAGAGACGAGCAAGAACCCGAAATCGAGATGTCTTCGTTTGGGCCTGGTGTCGGAGATGACGACAGGAGCACTACCTCAAGTGAAAACGGTGGCACGGGCCCATCTGCTACTTCCTGGTTCAGGGGAGGAGCGAGTCGTCCTCCTACGGTGACTCCTGCGAGTCCAGGAGGCAGTGATAGTCAACCTGCGGCTTCGTGGTTTGGACTCGGAGGACCTCCTGCTACTACGCACCCGGGGAGGCCGAGCTTAACTGCTCCTGGAGGGCTGACCACGGTCCAGGCCATGGTACGGAGAGCTGCCCTTGGTTCTACCCGCCCGGTGCAACAACCTCCTCCTGCTAGACCCCGGCTGACTCGAAGTCTCTCGGAGCCCAGGAAAGGAGAATCTAGACCACTTGCTAGCCCCGTAACTACTCACGGCGGATTTACCCTATCTGGAGTGACTTCCAGTACTGGACTCGCTGCTGCGACTTCAGTGCCTCAGGGTGAGACTCAATTCCCATCGTCGACCTCCATGACTAGTCAACCTGCTACGAAGCAAGTGACTCCTGCCGCTCTTATCCCCCCTACTCCTTCAATGACTCAGTCGGAAGTTGTAATTGACGCTACCAAGCACTACTTGTACCCGCCTCAACTGATGGCTCAACCTGGTTATGCTCCAAATGCTGGAACTGGTGCGAATGTAGCAGCTAGTTCTGCGGCGGCTAATCCAACCGGATGGAGTAGTCAACTCCCTGGACTACCACCTACTGCTCCGGTGATGACTCCTGCTACCAGCGTACCTCAGTCTACTCGCTCGGCGATCCCGAGTTATCAGAACGTGACGCTTGGCGCGACTCCTGGCAATCCGGGCACTGGGCTGAATAATCCATTCCTCCAACCAGTCGGATGGTCAGCGGCGGCCGGGTTCTCCTATGGAACCCCAGCTCCCATCTCCTATGCGGCTACCTCCGCTCCGCCTCAAGTGACTCAAGCCCCTACGGCTCAAGTACCCCCTAGTAGTGCTCTCATGACTTCTATGGGTGCGGCTCCACCGTTGACTTCAGTTCCTACGATGACGACTCCTGCCACTACTAGTCACCTACATGCGACTGCAGGGCCGGCAGCATACTGGGGCCGACAGCAATTACCTGGAAACTCTGCTCCAGTGACTGGTCTACCTCCTCCTGTGACGGCCCCGAATGTGGTGACTCCTGGACATCTCGCGAGTGGCGTGAGTAGCCAACCTCACTCTACTGTACCCAGTCAACTTCCCGGACACTACTCTCCGAACTACCAACAGTCTGTGAGTCAAGTGACTAGGCCTCCACTAGGTATGCCGTCCAACATCAAGAATGCAGTCCGGATGATCCAGCCGTTTTACTCCGATGGAGCTTCTGCAGACAAGGCTCGATCTTTTTGGAGTGCCTTCGAGAGAGCTACTGAAGGTCTTGACGACTCCTTACGGTTGAGTGCCTTCAGGGAGTGTCTTAAGGGTAAAACTGGTGAAGAATGGTGGACTTACTCCCAGATTAACGACTTCAACACTCTGAGAACTCGCTTCCACAACCAGTTCGTGTGTCAGACTCCACTTCAAATGATTGAGCGACTGAAGGTGACTAAACGGTCTCGGGGTATGTCGGCCGAAGTGTGGGGCGACTTAATTTCGAGTCTCTGTGACGCCGCTCAGTACTTTGACCCCGAGATGAGATACCAGTACTTCTTGTCAGGACTTCGCAACAAGCAGTGGCGAAACACTCTTGACACTTCATTGGTGAACTCGATTCCTCAGGCTGTAGCAGTGCTGCTTTACAAGAACCAGCACTTACCCGTAGAGGATGATGCTGACTTCGAGGACGAGCCCCCTAAGTCGACTGCGAATGATGACTTGATGAAGCAAATGCTGACTGTGATGCAACAGACTCAGAGTCTCTTAGCGCAACAGCAAGTGCAAGCTACTACTTCGGCTGCTACTCAGGGAGGAACTACTGCGGCTGCTATTCAGTATCAGGCAATGCCTACTACTAGTCAAGGAGTATATGCAGTTCAGCCAACTACTCCTCTACCGGTGACTCCTACTCGAGGTATTCGACAAGGGCCTGACTTGTACACTCAGGAAGGTCTCATCGTGTGCGGAAGGTGTCATACGTTGGGGTGCAGTCGACTGAACTGTCGTAGAAACAACTCGACTTGTTCGAACTGCCATGGAACTGGTCATGTCTACGTCGAGTGTGAGTTACCCCGAGGGTACCAGCGTCAACAGCAGTCAACGAGCCAACGCCAGCAGCAACAACAGTCGCAGAGCACGAACTTCAACTCTCGCTCAAACTACCAAGCCAGTCAAGGCCCTAGGGCCTGCTTCCTGTGTGGAGGTGCGGATCACGTAGTGGCCAACTGCCCGTCGAGGGAGACGCTGAACCAGCTAGTCCAGAAGGCTGGGGTTACAGCGAGCTCTAGTCAAAACTGAAGGGGGCTGGAGGAAGGGAAGGGTGAAGTCACTCCTTCCTCCTGCCAGCTAAGTGACTTGAGTGAAGTCACATCCAAATCTACAACTGGAAATGGAGTGAGTTCAACTGAGACCGTAGAGAGAACAACGACTGATAATGGAGTGAACATGATTGAAACTGAGAAGACTGAGTGTGAAGGTGCTGAGGCAAGTCACTTGACTGCCGCTTACATCGGTGACTGGTCGAAAGACCCTTACTGGGAGGAGTATGCCGATGAGGTACGGGTGAGGTCGAACCCGGTGAACTACTGGAACGCGCCCCGTGAAAAGAGTGAAGTTATCCACTGCGAGTGGAAGACTAATGGAACGAGTGCGAAAGAGGAAACTACTTCCCTTGGTGACTTGGGAGTCACTGAGAGGCAGCCAGAGAGTGATGACGGAAGTGAAAGTAATAGTTCTGAGTTCGATGAGACCATTTTCGACCCCAGTATGAGCGAGAATAGAGATGAACCTGCGAAGAACCGTGAAGAACTACTTGACGAGATGAGTGTGAAGACTGATTACCAACTAAGAAATAACGAGACCTGTACTAGTGAAGGTGCTCCAGGAGTGACTACTGACAAGACTGACGAGACTGCAAGTGTGCCGTCTACCACCGATGCTGATGGTGGGGGTGAGGCGAACACTTCCGAAGCCGCTCCTGAACTAACTACTGGCGAACTGGTAAGTGATCTAACCGAAGAGGAAGTCGCTCGAACTGAGGTCGAGGCTACTAGAGTGACTCAAGAAACTCAAGGAATGGTTGAACTGAGTGAAGCTGTGAGTGAGTCGTCTACCACCGATGCGGATGGTGGGGGTGAGGCGAGCACTAAGAGTAGCGCCGCGGGAGCGACTACCAAACTCACAAGAGTGTTTTCCGAAAAGGAACTGAATGAACTGGCTGACGGAGTAAACGATGGAGTACTAGAAGAAAAAGAAGAATACGACAAAGAGCTCGAGGAGCGACTCTTTCCACTGGACGAAGTAGAACTCAAGAGAAGAATGGAAGTGAATGCGTCGCAGTCGCAGAAAATGTCACTAGCCGACTTAAGCACCATATTGGGGATTCCAGAAGAAGTCATAAGTCGGACGAGAGAGTCGTCACCTGGGGTGCTAGCTACGCCCGAATACTGGACTGCCTGGTATCGGAAGACACTGGCAGCGACTAATGCAGCTAAGCGAGCTAACCGTGACTTCAGTGACTTAAAGAAGTCGAAGGGAGATGACCACTCCCCAAACAGCGGAGGAGTCGCTAATTCGGACGAACGCGATGTGGGAGGTGGAAGAACCGAGAGTACTTCTAACCGGGATCAGACTGAGGCAAGTGAGGTAATACCCTCCTATTCGTACGATGAAGAGGCTGTGATCGCGAATGTGGCCATCGACTTGTCGGAGGTTCCTGGTGGTGCTGTTAGCGCTGTGACGGTATCCTCCCGACGAAGGAAACGCTTTGATCCGAGATGGCGTGGGTTAGTCCAGCGGATGGTGTACTACTTAGTCAAGGAAGAAGAAAAGGTGAACCCCGAATGCGTTGACTGTGGGTCACCACTCCTGAGTGACTTGGTCCTCCCGGAAGTCGATTGGGGAGGAAATGACCTTGAAGAGAGAGCTCTGGCTAAAGTAGCTCAGTACAATCGAGCGATGAGTAACTCCGTGATGAAGCGTATCGTGGGTGTGATAATAGAGAAGTACTTGAGCGAAGGCCCACTCATCCGAGCTAAGTTGAAGGAGCGAGAAGACCGGTGTGAGGACTGTCTAAAAGCTGCACTCCCTTCTCGAAAAATGCGGAATCCGAAGCAAGTGCGCTTCGACTACTCTTCTTTGGCTGGTCAGAAGGCCGAAGAACTGGGACCTCGGTGTTCGCGTGAGGACTCGAACAGCGTGTACGAGTACGCGTACGTAGTGACTGATCAAGCGCGAGTCTCCACTAAGGAAGAAAGCAGTGACTACAGGAAGACTGGACTAGTCGGGCGGGATGTGTTCGAAGAAAGTGAAGTCGCTGGTATAGTGCCCGAAGGCAAGCGGGTGATTGGCTCAGTAGGTGGAGTGGAAGCTACTTCTCCAGGATATGTCGACTGTGTCCCTGTGGACATGCTCATCGACTCTGGTGCCGTTGTGAGCTTGATCGACCGTAAAGTACTCCGACGGATAGGACGAGGCAGTGACTCTCTGCGACCGTACTATGGGAACTTGAACGGAGTGTCGGGTCACCAACTTAAGATACGAGGTGTTGCCGACCTCCCTCTCAGACTTGGGTCGTTGGAGATTGTTCGACCTTTTGTGGTTGTCGACCACATGCATGTGGATGTGATACTTGGAACCGACTCACTTCGACAGTTCCGAGCTGTTGTCGACTTGGATACTAACTCAGTGACTCTGAAGGACACGGGTGAAGTGTTCTCACTGGGTACTCCGAGAGTCGAAGAAGTACACTCTGCCCGAGTGAGTTCGACTGTTCGCATCTGCCCTGGTGGTCAAGCTCTAGTAGTGTCGGAAGTCCGTGGCCAAGCGAGCGATGGACAAACTGTGTTGGTTGAAGGAGTCCCCGGATTGGACGGGACCGTGCGAGTTGCCCGTACGCTCTGTACTGTGAACCAAGGGAAGTTATTGGTTGAAGTCTGCAATGCTTCTACCGAGGAACTGATCATCAAGAAAGGTACTCTGGTTGCTGCCGCCACGGTAGTGCCGGAGTCGGCTTTCGAGTTCGAGTCTCCGGTGACTCCGCTGTCGAACAGAGATTCGAGGCCTGTCGAGTCCCGGAAAACTACTGAGGAAGACTGGGTGCACTCTGTAGTGAGTGCTGCCGGCGCTACTACCGACTCGCCTCACCACTCCATGCCGAACCTCGAAAAGGAGCTAACTGAGGAGTTTGCAGTTGACTTCACCGATTCGAAGCTGAGTGAGGAACAGAAGAGGCTGTTCAGGCAGACACTTGGGTCCTTCCGAGACTTGTTTGTCGAGACCTCCATGAAACCCGGTCGAACTCACTTGCTCGAGTTCGAGATAGACACTGGTGACCACCCCCCTATCAAACAGCGACCCTATCGCGTCTCCAAAGCTGAAGGTGATGTAATGGAGGCCGAAGTGCAGCAGTACCTGGACTTGGGACTCATTCGACCCTCGAGTAGTCCTTGGGCTAGTCCTGTACTGATGATACGCAAACCCGACGGAGGTATCCGCTTCTGTATCGACTACCGTCGACTCAATGCAGTGACTGTGAAGGACTGTTATCCGATGCCACTCATCGACGACATCCTGGACGTACTAGGAAATGCTAAGCTCTTCTCTACAATGGATATTGCCTCGGGGTACTGGAATGTGCCGATGGCAGCGGGCAGTGTCGGGAAGACGGCCTTCGCCTGCAAATTTGGACTGTTCGAGTGGCTAGTTATGCCATTTGGACTGTGCAATGCAGTGCCTGCATTTGAGCGACTTATGGAAGGAGTGTTAGTCGACTTGAAGTGGCGAACTTGTTTAGTCTACTTGGACGACTGTGTAGTCTTCAGTGACGACTTCCCGACTCACCTTGTGCGACTTCGGCAAGTACTCGAGCGCTTCAGGACTGCCGGTTTTAAACTCAAGATGAAGAAGTGTAAGTGGGGTCGTGACCAAGTGGCTTTCCTCGGTCACATAGTCACTCCCTCCGGTATACTTCCTAATCCTGAGAAGGTGAAGGCAGTCATGAATGTCGAGCGACCCAGTGACCTCCGTGCAGTTCGCGCGTTCCTGGGCTTGACTAGTTACTTCCGGAGGTATATACCGGGGTATGCTGCTATCTCTTCACCCATCGAGAGGCTGAAGGCCAAGGGTGTTCCCTTCGAGTGGAGCCCTGACTGCGAATCTGCTTTTGTGCAGCTGAAACGTAAGCTAGTCGAACCTCCTATTCTAGTCTACCCGGACTTCAACAAGCGGTTTAAGCTCTATGTCGACTCCTCGAAGCTAGCCGTGGGTGCCTGTTTGATGCAAGAAGTCGCCGGTCGTGACCGAGCTATCGCCTACGCTAGTAAACTACTAGTTGGGTCAGAGAAGAACTGGGTGAACAACCAGAACGGCACTTCGGAGATCGAGTGCTGGGGGATCGTATGGGCAACTCGCAAGTTCAGGTGCTACCTCGATCGTTGTGAGTTCGACCTCTTCACTGACCATAAGGCACTACTGTGGGTGTTCAGTGACGCGAACAGAACTAACAACGCTAAACTCGCCAGGTGGGCGATGGAGTTGTCCCAGTTGCGGTTCAAAGTGTATCATCGGCCTGGTACTTCTATGGGTCACGTGGACGGACTCTCTAGGCTACATGCCGTGACTGTCAATGCTGTTACTATGGCGGATCTACTGAATGAAGCTAACGAAGAGGACCCGGTTCCCGTTCTGGTCGGGGAGGGTGAGACTGAAGTCGCGACTGAAGAAGTCACTGGAGCGACTCCTACTAGTACCGGAGGAAGTGATCAAGTCGCGGTCGGGGAGCGACTCCCTGTCGAAGAACCTACCGCCGCAACTACTACTCCGACCCCTCAGACTGAAGAGACTTCCCTAGACGAAGAACAACTACTTGTCTCCCCCGTTGATGTGTTCGGCCTGGATCAGGCCCGCTTTAAAGAAGAGCAGAAGCGCACTCCTTGGATACTGGCGATGATTGCCTTCTTGGAGAGTGGTGCACTGGCCCTAGATGCACAACTGCGAGCGAAAGTGTTATCTTTGGCTCCACACTACACAGTGAAAAACGGAATCTTAATGCGACGAGTCCATTAGAAGGCTCGAGCTGGCCCCGCTCGATCGCTGGAAGTCCCAGTGATACCGATTACCTACGTCGCTACTGTACTACACCACTGCCATGCTGACGTGTTCGCTGCTCACGTGGGAGTCACTAAAACTATGGACAAAGTGCGCAAGCACGCCTACTGGCACGGCTGGAAGAAGGACGTCGCCGAGTACGTCCGTGAGTGTACTGTTTGTGGGAGTGGCAAAGGCTACCGCCCTTGGCGGAATGGACTCATGCAGAAAATGCCCATCCAAGAACTGTCTGGTCCCTTTTCGCTACTTGTGGTGGATGCTGTTGGCCCTCTCGTGACTACTCCTAGAGGCAACAAGTTTATCCTGGTGTTTGCGGACTACTTCACCCGGTGGGTAGAAGCTTTTGCCGTTGAGCGTTTGGATTCAGTGACTTTTGTGGAGATTATGGTGAACGAAGTGATCTCACGGCATGGAGTGCCTGAAAAGCTACTAAGTGACCAAGGGTCAAACTTTATCTCCGAGTTGGCAAGGTCGCTGTACGAGACTCTAGGGATTAAAAAGTTGTTCGGGGCGGCTTATCACCCACAAACTCAAGGACTCGTCGAACGCTTCAACGGGACTCTAATTGGAATGCTACGCATGTACGTGAGTGAGTCCCAAGATGACTGGGACTTGTATCTGCCTAGAGTACTCTTCGCCTATCGGACTTCTTTTCACGAGGCCCTGGGTGACTCCCCATTCTTCAGTCTGTACGGTCGTGACCCCGTGCTACCTCTCGATTTGGCGTTCCTGAACACTTCCTCTCAGTGGAAGAGTAATGAGGTCGCTACTTACCGGCGACGACTCTACTTGTCGCTACGCGATACACGTCGACTGGTAGAAAGACAACTACTTAAAGCTCAGAGTCGCCACGGGCAGCGACTTCAAAATCAAGTCGCTACTAAGTTTGAGGAAGGTGATGCGGTTTGGGTCTACCAATATTTCAGAGCTCGCCGAGGAGAGAAGACTTCGAAGAAACTAGCCTTCTCCTGGCACGGTCCTTACCGTATAGTTGGCACTGTCGGTGAGAACGCCTACCGCGTCGCCATCCCGACTCACCCTAACAGAGTGGTCACCATCAATGTAAACCGACTCAAACCCTTCCGGGGTCGCTGGAGTCGACCTTTTCCTACCGAAGTACCTGAAGGCATTACTACTACTCCGGGTGAGGACGACGAGGGTCCACTCGCTGAGGAGGACTTACCCTCAACGAGTTACATAGAGCGCCTCGTCATTGGCTCTGAAGAGACTGCGTTTGCTGGCGCGAGTCTTCCCGTTATCGACATACTCGCTCGAAGGAAAAAGGCTGGCGAAGTGCAATATCTGGTATTACTTGCTACCTACGAGACTAGTTGGCTACCCGCGACTTCCCTCCGCCCTAATTTTGACGTGTTGATCACCGCGTTCGAGAATACTAGGCGAAAGGAGCAGGGACTCCCTCAACTTCGTCGTAGTGCTCGGTTGGTCGACGCCAACGCAGCAGTCGACGAAGACGAAGTACTCTTTTAAGTGGTGAGTCGGACTAGTCGACGTGGTGACGACTCCCCTTTGACAGTATACACTACCGAGCGGGTGTTCAAGGGAACGCTCCTCTCTACATTTTCGACTACATTTGGGCGATCCGGTGATTGCCCCTGCATTATTTCGTGAACTTTCGGCGGATGGTTGAGTCGGGAGGACTCTCTACTGAATGACGACGGCCGTCTGCTACTTAGCTAAGAGAGTCCTGCTGCGAGACGCTGGACTTAGCTTCTATTCGATGATTGACTACTACTTGGTGATTTTTCACTATTCGATGACTACTACTCCCTTGGGGACTATTGGACTCGCTGTGGCTTTGATGGATTGGTGACCACTCCTTATTGACTCCAAACGATCTGCGACTTTCTTCCTCTTGGCGATAAGTCTTACGACTCGAGTGTTCAAGTTGGACACTCTTCTCTACATTTTGTTTACTACATTTGGATGGTCCGATGACTGTCCCTGCGTGAATCTGTGAACTTTCAGCAACTACTTAGTTTGGGATACTCGCGGCGGAGTCGTGACTGCCGACTACTACTAGTTGCTGAAGTGAACTACCACTTGGGATCGACTGCCTATTCGATGCTTGACTACTACCCGATGACTGACTACTACTCGATGATTGAGCTTTACTTGGTGACTGGCTGCTGCTCGATGATTGACCTCTACGTGATGAATTACTACCACTAGATGAACTCTGTTTACTTGGGGACTAACTGTTACGCGGTGACGTTGACGACTTTGGGGTCTAACGTGGTGGCCTTATCGTCTTGGTGATTCCTCTTCTCTTGGAAGATCGGTGGCGAGATAATTTCGCCCTGTGACTTTGAGTATTACTCGACTAGTAGGTGACTCTACTATTCGTGAAAGGGGCGATCCTGAAAGGGGTAATGTGGACAATACGAGCAAGTGATCTGAGATTACGCAGTTAGAACTTGATGACTACACGAAGTGATATGAACTGCCATCCTACAACTACGACGAAGCACTGCTACTCTTTCACGCGGGCGCGTACTTAGCCGGCGCCGGCGGCTTCTCCTCGTCGAGATCGTCCTCTTCGAAGTCACTCTCTTCTTCGGATTCACTCTCCTCCGACTCTTTCTTCCCCCGGACTCCTTTCAACGGAATGGCTATCTCTGCGGTATATCTACCGTCCGAGCAAAGCCAGCTGGTGTACCCTGGTGTGCCCTCCTCCTTGGCGTTGAAGGGTGGGACGGACAAGGACTTGTAAGTGCCGGCCGCGACCTTTCCCCTTATCTCCTTCTCCAACTTCTCGATGCGGCCACTATGGGTCAATTTGTACCAGACCCCCGAAAGACGATCTCCTACCCACCGTTCCTTGTCGGGATCCTCCTTGGAACAAACGTCCCTGCGAACCAAAGCCAGGGCTTCGTCGGTCAAGCGATTCTCGGGCTTCTGATCCGGGTCCAGAGCATTGGTAAACACCAACAAGGATGTAATATTGCGAAAACCTCCCTGGTCCAGCTGAAAAGGCTTCAAAGCCCCCTTTACGCGAGCATTATAGGCTTCCCGGTCTTGTGCATATAGGCTCGTGAGGTTCTGCATGGTGGGGCCGTCGTACTTGTTCGCGTCTGGAGCATTTTTGCCTGGTTGCCCTCCCATCCACATCAATAGTCGATCGGGTTCGACTCCCTCGAAGAGTCGCAAGAATCCATAGTAACCCCAATTCGTGATGCAGAGACTGAGAAACTTGAGTCGCTCAGTGCAAGCCAACTGCTTCCAACGGCGTCGCTGACCTTTGGCCGAACTGCTTCGAAGAGGAGCATTGAGCTGCCACTCGAAGAAGCGACTCCGATTCGCCATCCAGAAGCGCCAGTGTGCCGTGTGTAACTCTTGATGATCCAGGGGATCGTACCACACCTTGGAGAGTTCCCAAGGGTACGCCAACTCGAAACAGAACTTGCCCATATTGGAAGCCCGGCGGTAGATGGCCTCAATATCGGCGGCTATCCTAGCTGGAGTGTTGTCGGCAAGTACAAGAGGACTAAAGTCAGTCTCTGGCGGGGTAGCAACTGTGTCCTCTGACACTTTCGCCTTCTTGGATTCTTTGTGTGATTTCGGGGACGACTTCCGCTTACCCAATGCCGAAGGGGACTTGTCCTTGTCCAGGGCAAGGAGAGCTGCACTCGTCGCCGCCTCCGACGCCGTCGCTGCCCCCTTCTTCTTAGTCGGCTTATGCTTAGGAGTTATCTTCGCAACCGGCGGAGCGTTACCACGGACCACGGGTGCCGAATTAACCTCTGGATTCGGGAGATCGTGAGTATCCGAGAATCTGTCGTGAACGTAGGCGTTGGTGGCCTCGCGCTGCGCCGACGGTTTGGGCAGCAGCATCACAGGGTCCGTGAAGGCGGTGTCTTTGTCCTCCGCGTCGTCGAGAATGACCAGTGCAATCTGGTCTAGGACAAACAAACCAGAGGAGGCCTCATTGACCGAAAGTTTCTCTCGCATGGTCGACCAAAACTCACGCTGCGCTTGCTTCTTAATCTTCTGCTCTGAAGAAGTCACTCCTGGGACAATAATTGCGGCTATCTGCTTGACTATCTCATCGTTCAATGACCCAGAGGCGGGTTCGGTGGTGGGCGGCGAAGCGGAGGGCGGCGTGTTCGGAGCAGACTTGGTGGTGCCCATGGTGACGGAGACTCTGTGTTGGGATCCGGGTGCCGGGGACTTGGCAAGTTGGAGAATGAGAGCCACTCGTTGCCGTGCGAATGACTATACGGTTCCCTTGAGTGTGTGTGTCTACTGAAGGACTTTGCCCTGGGGCCCCGTTGCGTCCTGGGACGAGGCGTGAGGGTTTCGGCGCTATCTCCGCGAAAGACCTCTGGGAATGACCGGAAATGCCCTGTGGAGTTTCTGAGACTTTTCCTCATACGAAAGTCTAGTGTGAGGAACTGCCCTCCTCTTGGGTACGGCCTGCCGCTCGAGTCGTTCTGGTAGACTACTCCTGTCATTTCACTTTTGGACTCCTACCCTACGAACGACTTCCCCTGCGACTTCATTCCGCGACTCAAGCTCACCGACATGCACGAGCTACTGCAGTCTGCCTACGAAAACTACTTCCGCATCGAACTACTTCCTGCCTACCTGACGACCGTGCTACTCTGGGTGCTGACATCTTCCGTTCGGGGAGTCGTCTGGTCATTCATGACTCAAGTCTGGATGGTAATCTCAGTGAACTCGTCTATGACAGTCAACTTCGTGACTCGCTACCAAGAAGTGCTTTGCGACTCGGAGCTAAACCAACTCACGGGGCTCTCTTACGCTTTTGCTCTGTGGAATGCCTTCTTCGCCGTCCCCGTTCAAGTGCTTGAGGAAGGCGAGGCGGAGTACGGACAGTATGGTGTAATGTTACGGAGCTGGTGGACTGCCCTACTAGTCACCTTTGGAGATTATATCCCTGACTTAAGTATGAGATCGGGACACTCCTACTTGGCTTACACTCGTGCGTCGTGGGAAGCTTGGGCTACTGTCTGCCAGCGTGTTGTAGCCGTCGTTAAGGGCTGCTGCTGGGTTGTAGCCGTCGTTAAGGGCTGCTGCTGGTTCGCCCTGCTGATTCTCTCTCTCCTCATTCATATCCCTATGAAGCTGTTCGACTTGTTGGAGTTCCTAACCCTCGGAACTACCGGTTTGATCGTTGTCCTCGTGATATCGAACGCGTTCAACCTGCTGCTTGGGTGGACTCATTGGCTGGCTCCTTCTACTGGTGTGATAGTTGCGGTCGGGATAGTGACTCACGGGTGGCGTTTCGGCCAAGGAAGCGGTCATTTGGATAGTGCTACTCCTCGGGTAGTGGTGAAGAAAGCACTCACATCCGTGCGTCGCGAAGTGAACAGGTGTAATCGTCGGGAGGCTGCTTGCCTCGCTAGCCTTGGAGGACCTGCGGCTCCTGCTACTACTAGTCGACTTACGACTACTCCCCATAGAAATCGTGACTCTACCCCCTCGCGTCGACCTCCGGTTGAGGCTCCGACGACAACTCATCCTATGACTACTTGCCCACCCAGCGTCGAACCGAGTGAAGCTGCCTTCGTCCTCAGCGATGAAGAACTGCGCGTCGTGCAATGCCTCCGTGGCATGGGTCACGACAGTGCCGATCGACGACGACCGGCTTATGGTCGGGGAGTTTGTCCCGTGCCCGGGAATGAGACCCTCGAACCAGCGAGTTCTGTTGAGCCCCATGCCTCGGGGCCTTGTCACTCGTCGCACTCGCCGTGTTGTGATCACTTGGCGTAGCAGACTGTCGGAGGTCCACTCAGCGGTGTGTCCCTGTCTATTTCATCTGAGCGGTTCATCAGTGTCCTCCCTCGAGTGTCGTGCGGGGAGGTCACCTCCGAGGACTCCCGCCCTGCCGTATCGACGGGAAGTCACTCCCTCAAGTGTTTTTCAGAAGTAGTGAGTTCCCGGCCTAACTAGTCAGTCGTGATTTTACCTGCTAAGAACAACAACAACAACAAGTGACTTATATTTGTTTAAGTTAGTCTTCGAACTCCCTACTTGGACCTGCACTCACCTAACAGCCCGCTAGTACTCGACCCTTAGCTAGATCGCGACAAATGTACCATGTGCAGTTTATAATAACTGTAAATTGAGTAGCCAGTAAAGCAAATCCTGAACGGCATCTATCAAATCTTGAGATACTACGTTGTGCGTTTTGCACTGTACGTTATGTGACCTCAAGATGATGTCATCTCTTGAATAGTACCAGATAAATTGGCATTTCGCAACTTCACCCACAGGTAACAATGCATCTCTTTTATCTAGCAGGTGTGGTTATCCTTTCCTTCGTGGCAGGTGGAGACGCCACAGGCGCAAGAATACTCGCTTCTGATGTTTCCAACCGCCACCAACCTCACGCTGCAATAACGAGCGTCGTATCAACCACAAGACTATTGCGAACGACAAGAATTATCGACGAGGAGAGAACTGGAAAGGTTCCTGTATCTGCATCCGACAAGCTCGCAAAACTCCTCAAGTCTTCGAAAGTGACCGACGATCAGCTTCAGACGTGGCTTGGAAAGGGAAAAGCTGCGGAGAGTGTCTTCTATTGAGAACACTCTATACACAAGGTTGTTTCAGAACCCCCAGTTCCTCCGGTGGCTTCAATACGCTGATGACTTGAGTGCTGCCGGGAAGGGGGCATCTCCCATTTCAGTACTATCGACGAAGTATGGTGACGAAAAATTGTATCAGATGATTGGGTGGGCCAAGCAGGAAACAAGTACCAAGACTCTCGGCACCAGATTGCAAAAAGAGCAACTGGAATACTGGATAAAGGTTGGAAAAGATCCCGATGAGGTTTTCGAGTTGTACAGCCTCAACTACGCTGGCTGGCGATTTCTCAGTAAACCTCAGTTCAGTGGTTGGGCTAAATACGTCGATGATCTGAATGCGAAGAACGAAGGCGCGATGGTGTCGATTATCCCGACACTGAGGAAACACTTCAGTGACGACGATCTGTTCAAAATCGCGTTGGCAGCCAAGAGATCAAGAGAAACGGAAGCTATGGGGACTAAATTAGAGGACGCTTTTGTGCAGTTCTGGATCCAGCGCAAGGAAACACCAGATAACGTTCTCGTAGAGCTGGGACTCAAAAGGTCAGCTGAAACTCTGCTTGAAAGTCCACTGCTCAACATGTTGACCAAATACACGGACGTTTACAATGTGAAGTATGCCGCAAAGAAAACGACAATGATTGAAACTCTTACTCGCGCATTCGATGACAAAACGGTGACTAGGATGCTCCTTGCAGGGAGGGAGAAATCTACGACGAAGAAGATCGCGAAACAGTTTCAGGCGGATCAGTTAGAGATGTGGCTGAACAGTGGCCAATCTGTCGACGACGTGTACAAACTGCTGAATTTCCCTTTCAGAAGAAACGAGGTGTTCGATTTTTACAATCAGCATTTCTTCAACACGTGGGTGACGTACATGAATGCTGTCAGTGTCAAGAACCCTGAGAAAACGTCCGCTATGTTCGCAACGTTGGCGCCAACTTTCAGGGACAGACCTATGATGCAAATTCTCGAAGCTGCCGATGAGTTTACCAGCATCAAAAAGCTGCAACCAAATTGCAGCTGACGGAAAGCTCAAACATTTCCACTGGTGTATCCCCTTTACGACGCGTTTAGGCAGGTTCGCTTGATAATGTTGGAAATCCGTCTCAGCAGCCCTCTGTTCAGAGTGGGTGGTGTTTACGTGGAGAGTTCAAGGAAAAACCCAGCAGACAAAGAATCATGGTTCTTGCCACTCCGTGTCAACTATCAAGGATATAGCCTCGACAAAATCATTGACAAGGGGATGAAAGACCCCAGCACCATGAAACTTGCCCAATTGGTGGAGAAGGAGCGTATGGGAGAGTGGCTTGTGAGGTGGAAATATTCCCCAAGTATTGCGTTTCGTGACCTGCATCTCGACAAAGCTGGGGAAATAGTGTTTTCAAGTCCAAAATTTCAATTGTGGGTCAAGTATTTGGACGACTGGAACCAGGCGTATCCGAGCGAGAAGGCGACTATGATCGATGGGTTTCGAGCCAACTACCACGATTTGACTTTAATTCGGATGCTTACGGCGGTGGAGAAGGTCCCGGACACGAAGAAATTGGCATCGCAGTTGAAGGATGCCCTGGCGGATAAATGGGTAGCGGAGAAGAAAACATTAGAGTACGTCAAATCATGGATCAGCCATGTACCATCCTCGGACGATATGCTGGCGCGATACAGCAAGAAGCTCAATAGTGCATAGAATTCAGCTTTTCTTTGTTTTGATTAATTAAAAATCAATTCAAAGTTGTCGTGTTTTGTTTTGCTGGTATTATATACTATACTTGTCGGATCAAGACTGTTCTTCATGCGAATTCGCAATCCGGAAGCACAAATTTGTGTTCGAGATGGCTGTGATTCCATTGAAACGCTGGAACATTGCTTTCTCAATTGTCCAAAGCTAGCCCAAATGTGGCGTATACTATGAAGTAAATGGCGGGTGGCATTTCGAAGCACGCTGGCGTGGAAGCTTCTGCTCTTCCCATCCAACAGCGATATTGCCAGAGGCTATGAGATCTTGTTGATTCTGTGGAAAATACACACTGCGATTGTGTTCCACGCAACGTGGCTGCGCAATGACATTTACTTCGGCGAAACGCATGCGGCGGCACCAAGTATTCCGAACATACAGGCTTCCTTTCGAAGCCATTATCAATTCTTGTTTCGACACTCATTGGATTGGATTATTGATGACGAAGCGCTTAATCGAGTACTTACGCGTTTGGGTTTTGAGCCTGAACGTACCGAATTGTTTCCAAATCTTCCAAGACATAGCGAAATTAGAATCGATACAAACATAGGTCTGCAAAACGACTGTCTTCTTCTTCTTATATACTATACCTGGAAAGAACGATACTATCGACACTCGGATGTTTCTACTGAATTCCGTCCAGCATTATTCAAAAAGCTGCATGTGCATCTGTGCTGAAATAACAGGAGATTCGTCTGAGATAATTTGTTTTAGTAAACTGGAACGATCGTATTTCACTTCTTCTCTTCATCACTGTCACTGCTAGCACTATCAGCGTCAAGTTCATCCTCCAACGGACTCTTTCTAACCGGCAAACCCTCGTTCTTCTCCATTACCTCTCTATTCACCAATCTCGGCAGTGCCAAGTCAATATAGTACTCTTCCGTCAACAGAGCATCCACAATCTCATCCACATGTGTAAGTTCCCAGCCGATGATGTTGCACTTGCGAATCTTGCGGTAATCGTTCAGCAGCGGCTCCAGTAGAGTATAAACTTCCAGAGGTTCCCCCACAAGTCGCAAGTAAACAGCTCCAAGCACCGTCACGTACTTGTAGTCGTCGTTCTCGATAAACTGCTTCACAACCTCCAGTTCTGGCTGCAATTGCAGCATTTTCAGCAACAAACAGAGGAAATGCGTAGGCTGCTGGTTACCACCAAATGTTCCACCGAAATCCTGCAGCTCCACCGCTTTATCCACGAGCGTCTCAGCCGTGAGACCGAAGCACTGTTCCTTCCAGTAGATGCTGGCGTAGATACGATTGCGCATGATCTTCTCCACGAGCGTCTGCGGGTTCTCGCCATGGACACTCTGCGCTCCAGACCGTAGCTCAAGCACGAGTTGCCTTCTGTTGTCCTACAATAGCTCAAAATGAAGCGTAGGATGTCTACAATACGATGTACGACGTAACCCAAAACGAGCTTTTTGGCGTTAAGACCGTTAGTGTTTTGAACGGTCTCATTTCTACCGTAATAGCGGGGACTGAAAGCTGGAAAATTCACTGCGGTATGTTAATGGCGTCGCAGAGGTGTCGCTAGCTTCCCTACTTGCAGCTGATTCGACGTGTTCGAGGCCTTCTTGCTCGGCGGTTGCGGAAGTTAAAGTGGTAAATCATTTATATCGAAATGAATACAAATCGTGAACAAAAAAACTATCCTCTTCGGATCATTCTCCAATCTTCCTCCTCGTGATCAAGCATCGCCTTTGAAGCCCCCCGACTCGTCACTATGGTCGCACGTGCTGCTGCTAAGCGAGGTTCCGTGTGGCTCAGTGAGTCACTGAGTGACCCCTCGGTACCGTAGCGGACGCGGTAAAGAATATCTTTACCGATAAGTTCATCCACAATTGAAATTGAAACGTAAAAAAAAGACGTATTAGTAATGAGCGGTCAATTGGTTGCTAGTAGGAACTTCCTACTACTCAATGTCTGTTCCATTGAGTAGTTGATACTCCGCGTGTGCTGATGCATTGTGCTCGGTATAGTTCTGAAGCCGATAGGGGGATTCGATTAACTTGACGTTCTGGGTTTGCGTTTTGTGCTCCTTCTCTACTAAAGTACCTGCAAAAGCAGTAGTGAACAGAGCTAACCTCTTCACCCTTGTCCCGCATCACTATTAGCAGTGGGCTGGAATGGTGTTTTACGGGATAGCGGCTTGTTGGAGATGCTGGACTTCAGCTCATTGTTCTTTTGTTAGGTCGGTTGTGCTAAAGGCCCTTTAAATCTGGCACTCCTCCAACCTTATAAGAAATAATTGGCCAGTTTTAATGAGGTCTGCCCTACAGTGTAGGCTTCCAGTAGGGGTTAACGCACATATAACGTAGCTGATGAAGCCATATGATATGTTAGTGCCAAATTTCAGCAATGCACGTTTGCTGAAGTTACTCCTGCTCATTCCTAACGAGATACTAGTACATACCTCGGACCTACTGCAATGTTACTTGGTTAATTCTTTATTGACCTCAACAATCCTGGCTTTTATATTTATTATACCTCTCATTCCATAGGTTCGAGTCCCTCGGAGGCCCCGAGTCGGTTCCAGAAGATTCAATATCCCATTCAGATAAATCACAATCACAATAAAACCTTCAGAATGCAATAACATCCAGGAATAACCAATATGTCAAACCAGCAAGCAAAGCCCAAATGGCATCTGTCCCCAATCTCGTGAGACGGTTTGTTCGTCATCATTTTTCAACAATGTTACAACATGTTAGCTCAACGTGTCTTCTACCACACAGACTTCTTGACAAAACCAGCTTTTGAGATGTACTGCGGCACATGGATAACCGGAGGTCATTTCTCAACTTCCCCCACAGGTAACAATGCATCTCTTTTATCTAGCAGGTGTGGCTATCCTTGCCTTCGTGGCAGGTGGAGACGCCACAGGCGCAAGAATACTCGCTTCTGATGATTCCAACCGCCACCAACCTCACGCTGCAATAACGAGCGTCGTATCAACCACAAGACTATTGCGAACGACAAGCATCATCGACGAGGAGAGAACTGGAGGGATTTCTGTATCTGCATCCGACAAGCTCGCAAAACTCCTCAAGTCTTCGAAAGTGACCGACGATCAGCTTCAGACGTGGCTTGGAAAGGGAAAAGCTGCGGAGAGTGTCTTCTATCGCATGAATCTTGAGAACACTCTATACACAAGGTTGTTTCAGAACCCCCAGTTCCTCCGGTGGCTTCAATACGCTGATGACTTGAGTGCTGCCGGGAAGGGGGCATCTCCCATTTCAGTACTATCGACGAAATATGGTGACGAAAAATTGTATCAGATGATTGGGTGGGCCAAGCAGGAAACAAGTACCAAGACTCTTGGCACCAGATTGCAAAAAGAGCAGTTGGAATACTGGATAAAGGTTGGGAAAGATCCCGATGAGGTTTTCGAGTTGTACAGCCTCAACTACGCTGGCTGGCGATTTCTCAGTAAACCTCAGTTCAGGGACTGGACCAAGTACGTCGATGATCTGAACGCAAGGAATGAAGGCACGATGGTGTCGATTATTCCAACGCTGAGGAAACACTTCAGTGATGATGACCTGTTCAATATCGTTTTGATAGCCAAGAGATCCGGAAAAACGGAAGCTATGGGAACGAAAGTGGAAGACGCGTTTGTGCAGGTCTGGATCCAACGCAAGGAAACACCCGATACCGTTCTCGTAGAGCTGGGACTCAAAAGGTCAGCTGAAACGCTGCTTGAAAGTCCACTGCTCAACATGTTGACCAAGTACACGGACGTTTACAATGTGAAGTATGCAGCGAAGAAAACGACAGTGATTGAGACTCTCACTCGTACATTCGATGACGAAACGGTGGCTAAGCTGCTCCTTGCAGGGAGGGAGAAATCTACGACGAAGAAGATCGCGAAACAGTTTCAGGCGGATCAGTTAGAGATGTGGCTGAACAGTGGCCAATCTGTCGACGACGTGTACAAACTGCTGAATTTCCCTTTCAGAAGAAACGAGGTGTTCGATTTCTACAATCAGCATTTCTTCAACACGTGGGTGACGTACATGAATGCTGTGAGTGTCAAGAACCCTGAGAAAAACATCCGCTATGTTCGCAACGTTGGCACCAACTTCAGGACAGCCTATGATGCAAATTCTCAGAGCTAATAAGTTCCCAGCATCGAAAAAGCTGCAACCAAATTGCAGCTGACGAAAGCTCAAAGCATTTTTTCCACTGGTGTATCCCCTTACGACGCGTTTAGGCAGGTTGCGCTTGATAATGTTGGAGATTCCGTTCTCAGCAGCCCTCTGTTCAAGAAGTGGGTGGTTTACGTGGAGGATTTCAACGAGAAAAACCCAGCAGACAAAGAATCATGGTTCTTGCCACTCCGTGTCAACTATCAAGGATATAGCCTCGACAAAATCATTGACAAGGGGATGAAAGACCCCAGCACCATGAAACTTGCCCAATTGGTGGAGAAGGAGCGTATGGGAGAGTGGCTTGTGAGGTGGAAATATTCCCCAAGTATTGCGTTTCGTGACCTGCATCTCGACAAAGCTGGGAAAAAGTGTTTTCAAGTCCAAAATTTCGATTGCTGAGTAAGTCTTTGAACAACTGGACCCGGCGTATCCAAGCGAGAAGGCGACTATGATCGATGGGTTTCGAGCCAACTACCACGATTTGACTTTAATTCGGATGCTTACGGCGGTGGAGAAGGATCCGGACACAAGAAATTGGCAGTTGGCCAGATTGAAGGATGCCCTGGCGGATAAATGGGTAGCGGAGAAGAAAACATTAGAGTACGTCAAATCGTGGATCAGCCAAGTATCATCCTCGGACGATATGCTGGCGCGATACAAAAAGAAGCTCAATAGTGCGTAAGTTGATATCCCGATGGGCTTAACCCCTCCAGTACGGATGCTGCATAATGCAGCATAGCCTATCCACTTAAACTGAATATATTCAGTTTAAGCAAATTTAGACTTAAGTTTGTATTAGTGTACTTTCCCTCGCCACAGTGGCATACAAACACCAAGTCAAGCACTTGTTTAGTTTCTGTACCTCTGTTGAAGTGTGCATCGACCTAGGGTTTTTTGAAATATCAATTCTCAACGAGTTCTGCGAAACTGCAACTGATTTGCATTATTTTTTAGAGACACCGCCAGACGTGTGGTCCAACGGGCCCAACATGTGGCTGGCAAGCTGCCGCTTTCACAAAAACTCCCTCATTCGAGAATTTACGCGGCCAGAGATCAAGTGGCGTATAGAGAGTATGGTAGTGCTGGACAGCGAGGTGACCCGGAAAGACCTCTCCTTCAAGTCCGTCTGGAAAGAGCTCAAGGAAAAAGGGTGGACACGTAAGCCGCCACCACGGCGCAGCTTAGACGATCGCTACTTCTACATCCGTCCTGGCCGCAAAATAACGGGGGCGGAAGGCGTTGACTACGTCCGCGGTGAGAGGGTTGTGTTGGAGTATTACGCTCTAGGTATGTTAAAATCAAAGCGGTTTATACATATTTTCTAACCCATCGTGGTATTGGTACCAGTGCAGCGCAAGGAAGCTGGTATTCATTTCCAAGGTCAAATAGCGCCTGCAGCTCCTTCAGCAGAACATGGTGACGAAGCAACTCCTACCGTAACGCCTCCAGTTCAAGCGGCAACAGACGCGACGCCACCTGTCACGACACCGCCACGTCGGGCACAGAGAAAGCGACGTACCCGTCGTTCCTTGATCCAAAGTCCTAGTCCTGTTGCGAGCACACCACCTCGGTCATGTCCAAGACGTGGATACGGGGTCGGAATTCGACGATTCGGCTTCCATGGACACCGTCATACCTCCAAACGATAGTGCAGCATCTGCAAGCGAATTCGAGAATGGTAAGCTGTATAATAAGCTGCATATAATACTGAATTTTATGCTGTCTGCTATGCTGAATGCAATGCTGCATGTTGGAATGAATTTTAATACTGACTATTGTGTTGCATGTGATGTGGTGGCATGACAGACGATTCCGATGAAGATGGTGATCAAACCATCTCATTTGGGAGTGAGCTCCTGGCAGACAGCAGCGACGTGCTGAATGCAGTTCTTGACGGAGATGTCGGGTCACAATTTGGGGCAATGGAATCGGGCGATGAAGCAGAGAAGGATGACATTGAAATTGGAGAATACGGCTCGGATGAAGGCCCAGAAGCATTCTGTGTTCCAGATGATGTGTCCGATGATCTTGAAGCAACAGAACAGCAAATTGCAGATGAACTGGTTTTTGCGGAGGACTTCCTGTCCAAATTTGGTGGAGAAGACGAGGTGTTGGCTGGAAACCTGAAGGATACCATGTTGCGCGAGATGGGTACGGTTGGTTGGGAAGATATTGTCCAGCCCGACATCCACGAATATCTTATGAGCCCATATGAGCCGGTTGATGTGTCAGAAAATTATAAGGCTTGGACACCAGGCTCCGTGCCTTCCCTGAAGAACCCTTGGACTTCGATCCACTTCCGCTGGTGGACTTCGGACGAGACTTGGGACTGGTGTGGGCCTTTATGGACGCAAGACTTCTCTTGGATTTCTTGGTGGGGATGATAGGCCCATCATCAGAGTCTGAGTCGTCATCAGAGTCCCGGGGACGCTTGGAACCAGGACGCGGGTGGTCATCGGACTTCTTGTCCCTGGATTTCTTGTCTCCAGACTTCTTGTCCCCGGACTTCTTGTTCCCAGATTCCTTGTCCTCAGACTTGTCACTCTCGGAACTACTGACGCTAGACTCACCGTCACCCGAATCTTCGTCGTCATCCTCGTCCTCAGACTCGACCGCACCAGAATCCTTGTAATCAGGGTCGTCTTTGGGGTTGTCAGCGGTGGATTCGACATCACTCTCCGGGTAATTGACATGACCATCTAGATCACCCCAGGCCGCAGGCTCAGTGCCTGCCGAGATGTGGCGATCTATCACCTCGTCAGCCATTTGGTAGTAGACTTCAGGGACATACTTGGCCCAAAGAGTGGAATCCAGACGATGCGAAAATACCAGACTAACCAACATCTGGACGAGAACCGGACTGTTGAAGAGGCTGTGAGCTTCTTTGTCTGATGCCAGCCATACCATGGCTTCCTTATACTCGACACCAGACAGTAGAGCTTGATGAAGGTCAGGACGAACCTCTTTCCAGACTACGTCACCAGGAAGTTTCTTGTGCACGTCAGACTTTGCCACCTTGGTCCTCGTGTTCGCCGAGAGTACGGAGTCCTCCACAGGCTTATGTCCCGAAGGGCGACGCTGCAAGTTCTTGAGATCCCATTTGGATGGCCGCTTCGGAGACAACTTCAGAGTCTGGGACTTCGGGGGATACGATAGATAGCGCGGACTTTCGCTCTTGGACTCTGAAACTTGGGTACTGGGGCGAGTCAGATCCAGAACCCTAGAAGCCTTCGACGCTTCCTCGGCAGCCCGACGAGCTCGTTCTTCGGAAAGTCGCTGCTTAAAATGAGGAACAGGTTTCTTGCGTGCATCCAGAGCTGTCACGTTGATGATGGTCGTCCAGTGATTTAGGACGATAGTGTCTTCCTGGTACGAAATCAGAAGATCTTGAAGACGGCCCCAGTTACCAGAGATTTCAGATTTCTCTTGCAAGAACTCTGAGAAACCCCATGGATCCGTCGGCTTGACCTGAGGACGCGATTTCAGAATGGAGACTTGTGCCTGAAGATCAGTAATTTGAGACTTCAGGATTGCCTTGTCCGCTTTTAGAGCTTCCACTTGATCCTGGTAGTGGGCCTTGAGGTCTTGAATCTCAGAATTCATGCGATCCCCCACGATATCGGCATCTTGCTGCGCGCTTTGAAGCTCATGCTTCCAGTACTGGCAGTTGAGTACCCACTCGCGCTTGATCTCCTCGCACTCAGACCGGGCTACCGCTGCATCAATCAAAGTGACACCGTTCTGGGAGCCAACACGTTCTCGGAGGCGATGGTGAGCAGCAGCCATGAGTTTCAGACATCCCGCTGTCCGGAAGACTCTCTCCACAAGTCGAGTAGGGGGAAGATGAGACAGCAGAGAAGCCAACTCCCGACGAACCTCAACTGACGAAGTCACAGCATCCAGAATAAGCGCGTTTGGGGCCTGAGCATGATGAGATACGACTTCGGCAGAATCGAAACTTGGGATCACGCGTTCCAACTCTTGAAGATCCTCGTCAGTAAATGCCTCATACCCCACAAGCACACAAGGGCCACCGTAAGCGCTCGCGATATGACGCCCCCTTCTGAAATCCTCGGCTCGGGCAGGTGTGCTCACCAGGAAGGCGCGTCCTTCCGGCTCAATGTGGGGAGCGATGTAGTTCTGTGGAACATCAGAGTCCCCCAACGCCGTGACTGGAGCACCGGCGCTAGTCACCAGACCTTGATTGAACAGGCGATCGACCTCTTCCGTGGATAAGAGTCTCGGAGCACCGAAGGTCCGTGGTCTGAAAACACCAGGAGTGTCCTCAGTAAACTCAGGGTTGGGACCACTCGATGCGTCCGCCAGGGAAGTATCGTCTGAACCGGCCGAGTCCATGCCCACCAGGGAGATTCTCAACCGGACCATTGGCCTGTGAACTTCTAGGCTTGGATGTGTGGGCTGGGGCGCTCGAGCTGCCACCTGGTGATGTGGCTGAGCCAACATCTCCACCCTGCACTGCATTGGCAGTTGCCGAAGCAGGACAGGTGCCTGTGGCGTCGCCTGCCACACCACTCGCTGAGGCGTTTGAACCCAGGGAAGTGCTTGTTTCCTCAGTCATGAGCGAAAGGACAGAGATTGGAAAATGATCGCCCGTTGGGCGAATCAAGTTCAAGTTTCTGAGTCTGAGAGAATCAGACTGTGCGACGAGATACCAGAGACTCTGAAAACCAGGTAACTGGCAAAGAGATGCAGCTACACTACGCTCCGAAAACCGTCTATCAGAATGTTTGATAGGCCTGGCCATGATACACAGCTTGGAGAAAGTTCCGCACTGATGGATCGTGACCAGGAGGGGCGGTTGACATGATGTTATTTCCGATTTTCGAGCGACAGGTGGATATTACGTTACAATGTGATTGGTTATACTATGGGCTATAAGCGAAAGAGACTTTGGGACGCGGCCGCACCCGTGCGACATCTGTGGGAGATTGTGGATAAACCTTTGCCTGACTGTAAAGGGGCCCAAAGGACCGGAAGTGTACTTCAGAGTGTGCACAACTCTGAAGGTCAACTACACTCTGTCTGGTCACCGGACTTTCCCCGACGATGAGTGCCTAAGTTCTGGCGGAAAGTCTCTCAGAAGAACGTATCTCTGAGAGACCTCATCCCGTTACCGTCCAGCGCGACGATTGATGGTTCAAGGATTCACAATATATACCCGCAGAGACCAAGTATCGCGCGCCGGACGCCGCGCACCCGCGCAACCCTCAAGATCTTCATGTACGTTGTAGCATTGGTGCTCCGTACTCTGGTTTCTTACTCAAAACTCTGGTATCTCTAACTCTGAGTGACCAAGACTCTGAAAACCAGGATACCAGACTCTGAAACCACCGAAGATCCAAGACCATACTGAAACCAAGTGAACCCAAGTTCAAGTCACGCATTCAAGTGATTACTGACCTGCACATCCCCCGTAATGACGTCTCTACCTGTTAACCCATCGAGATCGGCTGCGCAGACTGCATACTGAGACCAAGTCAAGATATCTTATATATACAAGAGCCAAGTGTACCTGACATATGAAGATTGACTGCTCAAAGGACGCAAAAGGCGACAAGAAGAAGAGAGTTACCAGAGATATATGATAGTTATGAGGAAGATAAACGATAAACAGAGTTCAATTTGCTTGCTACTGCACAAGTCCGCTTGAGAGGTATCCAAGCCACCGCGTCATTACGTACGTCGTGTGATCTCCACCAAATTCAATCCCCTTAGGTGGAGATCAGGTAACTGTCGCGAAGTCGGTGCAACTTTTACCGCGGTGCAGGGGCGTACAGTGAACCTGGAAGTGTGACTACTGGTAGTAATACCAGAGTCGCACAGCAAGGTGGGCGTGTGTTACCTTGTGCTGTCCTCGTAGGTTCGTTGTCTTGGTAATGAGACCCTCGCCGGGGTCGTGAGAGTTTGTGTGAGAGTGAGGGTTCCTTGCGTAGACCGTCGGATGTCCTTCTGGTCCTCACAGGAGCGCTTGAGAGTCAAACGTTTTCCGGTGAACACTTGTGTACACCAGAGATTTCTGAAGTCAGAAGAGAGATTAATACAAAGGGAAGTCCTGTCACTAGACTTCCGAGATAACCGCAATATAGAGTTCCGATATACAAATATGTAGCTGCTCTTATTCTTTCCTGGCCCTTGAGCAGTGGGCTAGTTCTCCAGGTCAACTAGGGAATGTTCACCAGACACCTGGTCTGTCTGGTAATCCCGTAACTTCGCGCACCACCCTCTAATATATAGAGGGAAAATAAACCAATACACTATCAGTTATATAACAGTCTACCGAGCGTCTTGAGAGCGACTGTCTAGCTCCCAAAACCTGTCCAAACGTACAATATGAAATGGGCTACCGTTAGAGACAAGACAAACGACCCAACTAGTAAATGGAATAGGTGGGTCCTCTTAGGTCTCTACGTTACGCTGATCTCCACCTAACGGGGCTTGATAGGTGAGAGATCACACGACTCAAAGCTTTGTCGTGGCCTTACACTTTCCAATGAACCGACGAATCGACTTTGGGGTTATAACGCAAATTGAACTCTGCTTATCTATCTCGTATCTCTCTGTCTTCTGTCTTCCATATTCTCATATACACTTGGTCTCAGTATAACTCAGGAACTTTCACTTGGGCTCACTATGGTAGTCGGTACAGCGGATCTTGTCGAGTCGACACTTAATGATGTCATTACAGGGATGAGTGGGTTGCGTTTCACTTGATTGCGTGAGGTCGTGTTGGGTACACTTGGTTTCAGTATGGGGTGGACTTCAGAGTGTCAGAGTCTGGTATCCTGTTCATCAGGGTCTGGAATCATGTGCGTCGGAGACATGTTCATCGGAACCATGTACTCCGGAATCATGTACATCATAGTCATAATACCTGAGTCGTGACACTTGGGTCTGATCATCAGTCTTGTACGTCGGAGTCTGTTCATCGGAAACCGGTGATGTCTGGAATATTGCTTGTATAAGCCGCATCAGACTTGTTCACCAGAATCATGTTCGTCAGACTCATGTACGTCGGACATTTATGTACGTCGGACTCATGTACGTCGGACTCATGTACGTCAGACTTCATGGTGTGATATCAGAGTTTCCATGCGTGATACCAGAAATCCATGAGTGTTTTCAGGGTGCGGAGCACGTATGCTACAACGCACGAAGTCCAGTTGGGATATGCGCGGGGTGCGCTACGTCCGGTGCGCGATACTTGGTATCTTGTGGGTATAACTGTATTCCTTGAACCATCATCGTCACACAGGACGGCAACGGGATGAGGTCTCTCAGAGATACATTCTTCTGAGAGACTTTCTGCCAACCTTTAGGCACTCATCGTCGGGGAAAGTCCGGTGATCAGACTGAGTGTTGTTGTCTCTCGGAGTTTGTGCACTTTTCCGAGGAACACTTCTGATCTCTTGGGCCCCTTTGCAGTACAGGTGAAGGTTAATATATATAGTAGTTTTCTTCCACAGATCCATCATTGTCGCACGGGACATAACCTCGTCCCACATCTCCCTTTCTCCCACAATCCAGTATATGTCCAATCACATCACAGCGTAACGTCCATATCCACTCGAAAAATCGTAATTAGCAACGTGTCATAACGTAGAGACCTGAAAGGACCCGCATATTCCATATCCTAGTTGGGTCGTTTGTTTTGTCTCTAGCGGTAGCCCATTTCATATTGCTCGTTTGGACAGGCTCTGGAAACTAGACAGTCGTTTTCAGAGTGCAAGGTAGACTGTTATATATAGCCGATTGTATTGGTTTATATTTTTCCTCTATATTGGAGGGTGGTGCGCGAACGTAAAGGGATACCAGACAGACCAGGTGTTTGGTAACAAGTCCCTAGTCGACCTGGAGTGTTAGCCCACCGTTCAAGGGCCTAGAAAGAATAAGAACGGCTGTATATATTTGTATATTTTTGAACTCTGTATATTGGTTGTTTATCTCTGAAAGTCAGGTATCTCGGTTCTGGATTTGTGATATTCAGACACCGATTTCAGACTTTCTCTGGTATATTAACCTCCTTTCGACCGCCGACTTCCTGTAAACCACCTTGGTTCCCAGAGATTCCGACTCCCGAACGCTCCTGGAAGGATTTCCTGAATATCGACACCAGACTCCAAGGGAACCCCAACTTCTCTTCACAACACATTCTCAGACTCCGGCGAGGGTCATATTTCTGAAAACAACGAACCCACGAGGATACCACAAGGTACCACACACCAACCTACCGTTGTACGGCCCTGAAGGCCCCTTTTCAGTAGTCGTATAACTAGGGTTCACTATACGCCCCCTGCTCCGCGACCAAAGTTTCACCGACTTCGCGACATGCCTCTGTCTCCATTCCAGCTTAAGATCGCTCGGTTTCGTAAATAGTAGTAGCCGCCAATCTAATACCACAGAAAAAAATTCACTCCATGGAACCCAAAGAGATCGCCACATCTCTTCTAGCGCTGGACACGATAAAAAGCAGTGTTCAACTGTTTCTATCGCTGTGCATGATTCTCGAACGCATTGCTGGACAGTAGGGTAAAACGTTTTCAAGAAATATAGCCGTGAACCAAGTATGAGATCTCCAAAATATATTCGGAGCATCACATCATGGACAACCGGGAGAAGACAGCGTCGCAGCGATACATATTCCGATAATGTCTTGTGAATCCGGGCTTGAGGACATCCAAGCTCCTCCAGCGGGTGAGGGTTCACCGACGTAGTCGGGCAGAGCACATCGTTCCAATCATCTCGCTTCAAGTTAGGAAAGAAACGCGTTCCTTTCCCGGACTCAGCGCCAAAAACCGGTGGAAAATTTCCTCGAGTAGAGGTTCGTATTTCTCCAACCGTTTGGTGAGGCAGCACTCGATCAAATATCTAGGATTGTTGGTGATACAACGCGAATACGTCCGTCGCACGGACCCGAGGCATTGTTGGTTGTAGACCATCATGAATCTCACAAAAGAATTCAAAAGCCGTCGTCCACCTGAAGCCGTCACTTAGGAAATCTGCCAGGCAAAACTTTTTCATAGCTGAGATCCCTCGGCATAGTTGCCTGAACTTTATATTTCCTTCGCCCAATTGAGTTGGTGGTAGACCTTGCGGGTGCGAAACCTGAAACTCAATTGAAGTATTCCACCATATTGGGGAATATAGAGCTCGTTGGATAACTTTTGCTCGTATAAGCTGTAGGGAGACGCGATTCGGCCATTTTACTCGTTTCCAGTCGAGGAGAACTTTCCGCCACCAGAGCGGAAGCAAAGTTAGTCCAAAGAGTTATCCACCTAGTTAATCAAAAAAATTCCTTCCTTCGTTCATCCGCTCTTTCTCGACCCATTTGGCAAGTGTCACGGCGTTAGAGTTTTCATCACCGTGTCGCTGTACCGAAAACCTCTTACCTGGGTTCTTCTTGTTGAAATCGTCCACGTAAACCATCCACTTTTTGAACAGAGGATTAATGATAACCAATTCCTCAACTTTATCAAGCGCCGTCAATGTAAACGCTACAGAGGGGGATACGCCAGTGGAAAAGATGCTGTCGGCTTTTTCCAGCTGCAATTTGGTGGCGGCATTTTGCATACTTGGATACTTGTTGGCAGCTTCGAGAATCTGCCTGTCCCTGAAAGTGGGCGCCATTGTCGAAAAGATAGCGGACGTTTTCTCTGGGTCCTTGATACTGACAGCGTTCATGTACGCCAACCACGTTTCGGAAAGCACTTCGACGCTAAGATCGGTCACTGTATCCCTTCTGGAAGGTAAGTTCAGTAGTTTATACACGTCGTCGATAGATTGGCCACTGTTGAGCCACATCTCCAGTTGATCCGCCTGAAACTGGTGTGCGATCTTCTTTGTCGTGGATTTCTCTCTCCCTATTATTAGCATTGTAGAAACCATTTCGTCGCCAAATGTCCGTGTGAGTGTTTCAACCACCGTAGTTTTCTTCGCCACGTACTTCGCATTGTAAGCTTCCGTGTACTTGGTCAACATGTTGAGCAGTGGGCTTTCAAGCAGAGTTTCAGCTGACCTTTTGAGTCCAAGTTCTACGAGAACGGTATCGGGTGTTTCCTTGCGTTGGATCCAGACCTGCACAAACGCGTCTTCCACTTTCGTTCCCATAGCTTCCGTTTTTCCGGATCTCTTGGCTATCAAAACGATATTGAACAGGTCATCATCACTGAAGTGTTTCCTCAGCGTTGGAATAATCGACACCATCGTGCCTTCATTCCTTGCGTTCAGATCATCGACGTACTTGGTCCAGTCCCTGAACTGAGGTTTACTGAGAAATCGCCAGCCAGCGTAGTTGAGGCTGTACAACTCGAAAACCTCATCGGGATCTTTCCCAACCTTTATCCAGTATTCCAACTGCTCTTTTTGCAATCTGGTGCCAAGAGTCTTGGTACTTGTTTCCTGCTTGGCCCACCCAATCATCTGATACAATTTTTCGTCACCATATTTCGTCGATAGTACTGAAATGGGAGATGCCCCCTTCCCGGCAGCACTCAAGTCATCAGCGTATTGAAGCCACCGGAGGAACTGGGGGTTCTGAAACAACCTTGTGTATAGAGTGTTCTCAAGATTCATGCGATAGAAGACACTCTCCGCAGCTTTTCCCTTTCCAAGCCACGTCTGAAGCTGATCGTCGGTCACTTTCGAAGACTTGTATCCCGGGTGCAATGAATACGCTACTGGACTCGATTCACAAATCACTCGCGCCCCCGGACGCGGAATGTCTTGACGCTCCAATTACTGCGGATGAACTCGCTGCAACTATTCGGCATCTTCGACGTAACTCGGTTCCAGGGTTGGATGGTTTTGGTGCAGCTTTGTATCAACTGGTTCCGAAAGCATTCGGTACAGTACTTGCTGTTGTATTCGAGCATCAGCAGCGTCGTGGCCACCTCCTCGCCTCTCAACGAAAGTCTTCTGTCTCCCTGATATATAAAAAAGGAGACCGACGGGACCCAAGCAACTACCGCCCGATCTCATTGATGCAAGTGGATGTGAAGATTTTGTCAAAATCATTAGCGTACCGGTTGCAACGGCTTCTTCCGCAGCTTATTCATCCTGAGCAGAAAGGCTTCGTTCGTGGGCGATCTCTACACCATCACATTCGGTACCTCCAGGACCTGCAAGACCTTCTCCGCCGCCGAGGACAACAAGGGTACGCGCTGTTCTTGGATTTTGCAAAAGCTTATGACCGTGTGAACTGGGATTATTTGTTTCGAATACTGGAGCGCTTTGGTTGTGGACCAGCATTTTGTAACTGGGTCAAGCTGTTGTATTCACAAACGGAAGCAGTGTTGTCGCTCAACGGTGTCCTACAGGAAGTACTACGACCTTCTCTTGGGGTCAAGCAAGGGGATCCTGTCTCTTCGCTACTCTTTGTGCTCTCCATCGAACCGCTCGGCAATCTCCTACGAGCACTACCCGAGGCAGGTATCCCCATCACTCCGAGCTACGCGAGTACAGGTCTTTATTTCGCAGACGACTCGACGCTCCTATCACACTCACTAGACGGGCTCAAGTTGCAAGAGGATCTCGTGGAGCTCTACTGTGCTGGGTCAGGGGCCAGATTGAACCTGCCCAGGTCGCAGCTTATATCCTTTGCTGGCGACACGATCACAGCAACTGATACTACGTTTGGGGTAGGCTCTTCTCCCTCTGTGACTTATTTGGGTGTTCCTTTTGGTCCTGACGTCGACCCGGGGGCGGATTGTTTATCTCTAGAATCTCAAGTATACTCTCGTCTATCACGATGGGGGAATCACGCTCGTACTTATCGAGGCCGTCTCTTGATCCTCAACACAATGGTGCTTTCGATTCTGTGGCATTTTACTCCGCATTTTACGTTACCACCGGCTATTATCCGCCGCCTACAAGGGCTTTGTGAACGTTACCTGCTAACACGCCGGAGCGACAACGGGAGACATTTTGTAAAATTGGTGAAACCGAGTATCTGCTATCTTTCTTTCAACCGGGGAGGGCTTCAAATGCCCAACATTGAGGCGACCTGTTCGACGCAACGTGCGTTGTTACTCCAACAGCACTTTTTGATGTCGGCCGATGAACCCTGGAAGGTTTGTGGTTCATCCTTGATCGACAGTGTTCTACCGCCCGAGTTACATTTCACGCTCTTCGACTTTCTATCATGCCCCTACTCCAAGCGTTTGCAAATTATACCTTCTTGCACTATACCTCCTTGGTGGGAGTTCTCGTGGCTCGTTTTCTCCTCTATTCCCCATCTACAACTTCAGTCCCCAGACGAGTTGGCGTTTCAACGAGAGGCTCTTTTCCATGCCAATTTCCGGCACAGCGCTCACCCGCTTCTTCAAATACAACGGGGAAACCATCGACGGTCGGTGCTCCAGTCCACCCGACTCAGCAGACGCTTCTGCCTTTACTTTGCTTCATCCACAATGCCGCTGTCTCATGGATTTTTTCTCGAAGTCGTGGCCAACGGCGACAGATTTTCTAAGCCGACTTCTCTTAAGTTTACCAGAGTGGAATCTGCGCGTTCGGAATCGACACCTTCTAGTGCTGTACCAGGATTTAAGTGCTATGGTATTTTCGATTCTAGGTACGCAAGAAGTCGTATTTGGACCGGCCCGGCGTAGTGCCTTGGTTCCGCTTAAGGGACTATTACACAATGGAGTTGCAATCCATTTCCCCCAAGTTTCTACAGGGGCACTGCGTACTATTTTCGCCGATCGACGTACCATTGTCCACGAACACCCGCTTTCCTACCATAGCACCGGCACTTCGCTCGACACCATAATCAACGCGGTTCAACGCCTCAAGGATCTACGCCTGGCCATGCTACCAGTGTATGCTGATTTACAATTTCGACTGGGTTGGAAACTTCTTCCGACACGATCTCGTTTTTGGTTCTTACAACGCTCCTCACCCAGGGCATTGAATTGCGGGTATCTGGGTTGCTCGGCTATTGAGACCGAGCGCCACTTGTTCTTTGAGTGCCACCGGGCACGGTCACTTTGGCAGCTTATCCGTGCCGATTGGCATACGCTCATCGTCACGATCTCCTGGACTCTCGTTTGTATTCCTATCAAACCAACGTGGACCTCTCGAGTTCGGGCTAACTCTGACGAGCTCGGCCTTTTATGGTCCCAAATGCGTGGCATCACGCTCCATAGCATCTGGACTGCTCGGAACAAACACCTCTTCGAAGATCAACCTTCACTGGAAGCTAAGAAGACAATTTATCACATTTAATCGGTCTTCGGTGCTCATTTTCGCGCACTCCACCGCCGTTCCGGATCTTGTGCCCGAGCCCGACTGAATGAATGCCTCCAACAATTTCCCCAGCATTCGCGTTTAGGACGGTTTATTTTGTCGAACCCTCGACTCTTTACTCGTCGCAATCACAGGCTACTCCTCGACGGCAATGGACTTCTTCAGCCCCCTCCACTTCTCCTAAGATAAGGCCTGATTTCAAATAGCTTTGTATTAAGTTGTAGTTGAGTTAACGTACGCTATAGTTATCCGCTCATCGAGAAGACAATATAACATGACC
>JAUMGV010000062.1:452563-521885 GCA_032432875.1 Phytophthora meadii | reverse complement strand
AAATGTACCATGTGCAGTTTATAATAACTGTAAATTGAGTAGCCAGTAAAGCAAATCCTGAACGGCATCTATCAAATCTTGAGATACTACGTTGTGCGTTTTGCACTGTACGTTATGTGACCTCAAGATGATGTCATCTCTTGAATAGTACCAGATAAATTGGCATTTCGCAACTTCCCCTACAGGTAACAATGCATCTCTTTTATCTAGCAGGTGTGGTTATCCTTTCCTTCGTGGCAGGTGGAGACGCCACAGGCGCAAGAATACTGGCTTCTGATGTTTCCAACCGCCACCAAGCTCACGCTGCAACAACGAGCGTCGTATCAACCACAAGACTATTGCGAACGACAAGAATTATCGACGAGGAGAGAACTGGAGGGATTTCTGTATCTGCATCCGACAAGCTCGCAAAACTCCTCAAGTCTTCGAAAGTGACCGACGATCAGCTTCAGACGTGGCTTGGAAAGGGAAAAGCCGCGGAAAGTGTCTTCTATCGCATGAATCTTGAGAACACTCTATACACAAGGTTGTTTCAGAACCCCCAGTTCCTCCGGTGGCTTCAATACGCTGATGACTTGAGTGCTGCCGGGAAGGGGGCATCTCCCATTTCAGTACTATCGGCGAAGTATGGTGACGAAAAATTGTATCAGATGATTGGGTGGGCCAAGCAGGAAACAAGTACCAAGACTCTCGGCACCAGATTACAAAAAGAGCAACTGGAATACTGGATAAAGGTTGGGAAAGATCCCGATGAGGTTTTCGAGTTGTACAGCCTCAACTACGCTGGCTGGCGATTTCTCAGTAAACCTCAGTTCAGGGACTGGACCAAATACGTCGATGATCTGAATGCGAAGAACGAAGGCGCGATGGTGTCGATTATCCCGACACTGAGGAAACACTTCAGTGACGACGATCTGTTCAAAATCGCGTTGGCAGCCAAGAGATCAAGAGAAACGGAAGCTATGGGGACTAAATTAGAGGACGCTTTTGTGCAGTTCTGGATCCAGCGCAAGGAAACACCAGATAACGTTCTCGTAGAGCTGGGACTCAAAAGGTCAGCTGAAACTCTGCTTGAAAGTCCACTGCTCAACATGTTGACCAAATACACGGACGTTTACAATGTGAAGTATGCCGCAAAGAAAACGACAATGATTGAAACTCTTACTCGCGCATTCGATGACAAAACGGTGACTAGGATGCTCCTTGCAGGGAGGGAGAAATCTACGACGAAGAAGATCGCGAAACAGTTTCAGGCGGATCAGTTAGAGATGTGGCTGAACAGTGGCCAATCTGTCGACGACGTGTACAAACTGCTGAATTTCCCTTTCAGAAGAAACGAGGTGTTCGATTTTTACAATCAGCATTTCTTCAACACGTGGGTGACGTACATGAATGCTGTCAGTGTCAAGAACCCTGAGAAAACGTCCGCTATGTTCGCAACGTTGGCGCCAACTTTCAGGGACAGACCTATGATGCAAATTCTCGAAGCTGCCAATAAGTTCCCCAGCATGGAAAAAGCTGCAACCAAATTGCAGCTGACGAAAGCTCAAAGCATTTTTTCCACTGGTGTATCCCCTTACGACGCGTTTAGGCAGGTTGCGCTTGATAATGTTGGAGATTCCGTTCTCAGCAGCCCTCTGTTCAAGAAGTGGGTGGTTTACGTGGAGGATTTCAACGAGAAAAACCCAGCAGACAAAGAATCATGGTTCTTGCCACTCCGTGTCAACTATCAAGGATATAGCCTCGACAAAATCATTGACAAGGGGATGAAAGACCCCAGCACCATGAAACTTGCCCAATTGGTGGAGAAGGAGCGTATGGGAGAGTGGCTTGTGAGGTGGAAATATTCCCCAAGTATTGCGTTTCGTGACCTGCATCTCGACAAAGCTGGGGAAATAGTGTTTTCAAGTCCAAAATTTCAATTGTGGGTCAAGTATTTGGACGACTGGAACCAGGCGTATCCGAGCGAGAAGGCGACTATGATCGATGGGTTTCGAGCCAACTACCACGATTTGACTTTAATTCGGATGCTTACGGCGGTGGAGAAGGTCCCGGACACGAAGAAATTGGCATCGCAGTTGAAGGATGCCCTGGCGGATAAATGGGTAGCGGAGAAGAAAACATTAGAGTACGTCAAATCATGGATCAGCCATGTACCATCCTCGGACGATATGCTGGCGCGATACAGCAAGAAGCTCAATAGTGCATAGAATTCAGCTTTTCTTTGTTTTGATTAATTAAAAATCAATTCAAAGTTGTCGTGTTTTGTTTTGCTGGTATTATATACTATACTTGTCGGATCAAGACTGTTCTTCATGCGAATTCGCAATCCGGAAGCACAAATTTGTGTTCGAGATGGCTGTGATTCCATTGAAACGCTGGAACATTGCTTTCTCAATTGTCCAAAGCTAGCCCAAATGTGGCGTATACTATGAAGTAAATGGCGGGTGGCATTTCGAAGCACGCTGGCGTGGAAGCTTCTGCTCTTCCCATCCAACAGCGATATTGCCAGAGGCTATGAGATCTTGTTGATTCTGTGGAAAATACACACTGCGATTGTGTTCCACGCAACGTGGCTGCGCAATGACATTTACTTCGGCGAAACGCATGCGGCGGCACCAAGTATTCCGAACATACAGGCTTCCTTTCGAAGCCATTATCAATTCTTGTTTCGACACTCATTGGATTGGATTATTGATGACGAAGCGCTTAATCGAGTACTTACGCGTTTGGGTTTTGAGCCTGAACGTACCGAATTGTTTCCAAATCTTCCAAGACATAGCGAAATTAGAATCGATACAAACATAGGTCTGCAAAACGACTGTCTTCTTCTTCTTATATACTATACCTGGAAAGAACGATACTATCGACACTCGGATGTTTCTACTGAATTCCGTCCAGCATTATTCAAAAAGCTGCATGTGCATCTGTGCTGAAATAACAGGAGATTCGTCTGAGATAATTTGTTTTAGTAAACTGGAACGATCGTATTTCACTTCTTCTCTTCATCACTGTCACTGCTAGCACTATCAGCGTCAAGTTCATCCTCCAACGGACTCTTTCTAACCGGCAAACCCTCGTTCTTCTCCATTACCTCTCTATTCACCAATCTCGGCAGTGCCAAGTCAATATAGTACTCTTCCGTCAACAGAGCATCCACAATCTCATCCACATGTGTAAGTTCCCAACCGATGATGTTGCACTTGCGAATCTTGCGGTAATCGTTCAGCAGCGGCTCCAGTAGAGTATAAACTTCCAGAGGTTCCCCCACAAGTCGCAAGTAAACAGCTCCAAGCACCGTCACGTACTTGTAGTCGTCGTTCTCGATAAACTGCTTCACAACCTCCAGTTCTGGCTGCAATTGCAGCATTTTCAGCAACAAACAGAGGAAATGCGTAGGCTGCTGGTTACCACCAAATGTTCCACCGAAATCCTGCAGCTCCACCGCTTTATCCACGAGCGTCTCAGCCGTGAGACCGAAGCACTGTTCCTTCCAGTAGATGCTGGCGTAGATACGATTGCGCATGATCTTCTCCACGAGCGTCTGCGGGTTCTCGCCATGGACACTCTGCGCTCCAGACCGTAGCTCAAGCACGAGTTGCCTTCTGTTGTCCTACAATAGCTCAAAATGAAGCGTAGGATGTCTACAATACGATGTACGACGTAACCCAAAACGAGCTTTTTGGCGTTAAGACCGTTAGTGTTTTGAACGGTCTCATTTCTACCGTAATAGCGGGGACTGAAAGCTGGAAAATTCACTGCGGTATGTTAATGGCGTCGCAGAGGTGTCGCTAGCTTCCCTACTTGCAGCTGATTCGACGTGTTCGAGGCCTTCTTGCTCGGCGGTTGCGGAAGTTAAAGTGGTAAATCATTTATATCGAAATGAATACAAATCGTGAGCAAAAAAACTATCCTCTTCGGATCATTCTCCAATCTTCCTCCTCGTGATCAAGCATCGCCTTTGAAGCCCCCCGACTCGTCACTATGGTCGCACGTGCTGCTGCTAAGCGAGGTTCCGTGTGGCTCAGTGAGTCACTGAGTGACCCCTCGGTACCGTAGCGGACGCGGTAAAGAATATCTTTACCGATAAGTTCATCCACAATTGAAATTGAAACGTAAAAAAAAGACGTATTAGTAATGAGCGGTCAATTGGTTGCTAGTAGGAACTTCCTACTACTCAATGTCTGTTCCATTGAGTAGTTGATACTCCGCGTGTGCTGATGCATTGTGCTCGGTATAGTTCTGAAGCCGATAGGGGGATTCGATTAACTTGACGTTCTGGGTTTGCGTTTTGTGCTCCTTCTCTACTAAAGTACCTGCAAAAGCAGTAGTGAACAGAGCTAACCTCTTCACCCTTGTCCCGCATCACTATTAGCAGTGGGCTGGAATGGTGTTTTACGGGATAGCGGCTTGTTGGAGATGCTGGACTTCAGCTCATTGTTCTTTTGTTAGGTCGGTTGTGCTAAAGGCCCTTTAAATCTGGCACTCCTCCAACCTTATAAGAAATAATTGGCCAGTTTTAATGAGGTCTGCCCTACAGTGTAGGCTTCCAGTAGGGGTTAACGCACATATAACGTAGCTGATGAAGCCATATGATATGTTAGTGCCAAATTTCAGCAATGCACGTTTGCTGAAGTTACTCCTGCTCATTCCTAACGAGATACTAGTACATACCTCGGACCTACTGCAATGTTACTTGGTTAATTCTTTATTGACCTCAACAATCCTGGCTTTTATATTTATTATACCTCTCATTCCATAGGTTCGAGTCCCTCGGAGGCCCCGAGTCGGTTCCAGAAGATTCAATATCCCATTCAGATAAATCACAATCACAATAAAACCTTCAGAATGCAATAACATCCAGGAATAACCAATATGTCAAACCAGCAAGCAAAGCCCAAATGGCATCTGTCCCCAATCTCGTGAGACGGTTTGTTCGTCATCATTTTTCAACAATGTTACAACATGTTAGCTCAACGTGTCTTCTACCACACAGACTTCTTGACAAAACCAGCTCTTGAGATGTACTGCGGCACATGGATAACCGGAGGTCATTTCGCAACTTCCCCCACAGGTAACAATGCATCTCTTTTATCTAGCAGGTGTGGCTATCCTTGCCTTCGTGGCAGGTGGAGACGCCACAGGCGCAAGAATACTCGCTTCTGATGTTTCCAACCGCCACCAACCTCACGCTGCAATAACGAGCGTCGTATCAACCACAAGACTATTGCGAACGACAAGAATTATCGACGAGGAGAGAACTGGAAAGGTTCCTGTATCTGCATCCGACAAGCTCGCAAAACTCCTCAAGTCTTCGAAAGTGACCGACGATCAGCTTCAGACGTGGCTTGGAAAGGGAAAAGCTGCGGAAAGTGTCTTCTATCGCATGAATCTTGAGAACACTCTATACACAAGGTTGTTTCAGAACCCCCAGTTCCTCCGGTGGCTTCAATACGCTGATGACTTGAGTGCTGCCGGGAAGGGGGCATCTCCCATTTCAGTACTATCGACGAAATATGGTGACGAAAAATTGTATCAGATGATTGGGTGGGCCAAGCAGGAAACAAGTACCAAGACTCTCGGCACCAGATTGCAAAAAGAGCAACTGGAATACTGGATAAAGGTTGGGAAAGATCCCGATGAGGTTTTCGAGTTGTACAGCCTCAACTACGCTGGCTGGCGATTTCTCAGTAAACCTCAGTTCAGGGACTGGACCAAATACGTCGATGATCTGAATGCGAAGAACGAAGGCGCGATGGTGTCGATTATCCCGACACTGAGGAAACACTTCAGTGACGACGATCTGTTCAAAATCGCGTTGGCAGCCAAGAGATCAAGAGAAACGGAAGCTATGGGGACTAAATTAGAGGACGCTTTTGTGCAGTTCTGGATCCAACGCAAGGAAACACCAGATAACGTTCTCGTAGAGCTGGGACTCAAAAGGTCAGCTGAAACGCTGCTTGAAAGTCCACTGCTCAGCATGTTGACCAAGTACACGGAAGTTTACAATGTGAAGCATGCAGCGAAGAAAACGACAGTGATTGAAACACTCACGCGGACATTTGGCGACGAAATGGTTTCTACAATGCTACTAATAGGGAGAGAGAAACCTACGACGAAGAAGATCGCGATACAATTTCAGGCAGATCTATTTGAGATGTGGATGAGCAGTGGTCAATCTGTCGACGACGTGTACAAACTGCTGAATTTGCCTTTCAGAAGGAACGAGGTGTTCGATTTCTACAATCAGCATTTCTTCAACACGTGGGTGACGTACATGAATGCTGTCAGTGTCAAGAACCCTGAGAAAACGTCCGCTATGTTCGCAACGTTGGCGCCAACTTTCAGGGACAGACCGATGATGCAAATTCTCGAAGCTGCCAATAAGTTCCCCAGCATGGAAAAAGCTGCTACCAAATTGCAGCTGACGAAAGCTCAAAGCATTTTTTCCACTGGTGTATCCCCTTATGACGCGTTTACTTTGGCAGCTCTAGATGAAGTTGGAGATTCTGTTCTCAGCAGTCCTCTGTTCAAAAAGTGGATGATTTACGTGGAGGATTTCAACGAGAAAAACCCAGCAGACAAAGAATCATGGTTCTTGCCACTCCGTCCAACTATCAAGGATATAGCCTCGACAAAATCATTGACAAGGGGATGAAAGACCCCAGCACAATGAAACTTGCCCAATTGGTGGAGAAGGAGCGTATGGAAGAGTGGCTTGTGAGGTGGAAATATCCCCCAAGTATTGCGTTTCGTGACCTGCATCTCGACAAAGCTGGGGAAAAAGTGTTTTCAAGTCCAAAATTCAAGTTGTGGGTTAAGTATTTGGACGACTGGAACCAGGCGTATCCGAGCAAGAAAGTGACGATGATCGATGGAATTCGAGCCAACTACCATGATTTGGATTTAATTCCGATGCTTACGGCGGTGGAGAAGGTCCCGGACACGAAGAAATTGGCGTCGCAGTTGAAGGATGCCCTGGCGGATAAATGGGTAGCGGAGAAGAAAACATTAGACTACGTCAAGTCGTGGATCAGCCATGTACCATCCTCGGACGATATGCTGGCGCGATACCAGCAAGAAGCTCAATAGTGCATAGAATTCAGCTTTTCTTTGTTTTGATTAATTAAAAATCAATTCGAAGTTGTCGTGTTTTGTTTTGCTGGTATTATATACTATACTTGTCGGATCAAGACTGTTCTTCATGCGAATTCGCATTCCGGAAGCACAAATTTGTGTTCGAGATGGCTGTGATTCCATTGAAACGCTGGAACATTGCTTTCTCAATTGTCCAAAGCTAGCCCAAATGTGGCGTATACTATGAAGTAAATGGCGGGTGGCATTTCGAAGCACGCTGGCGTGGAAGCTTCTGCTCTTCCCATCCAACAGCGATATTGCCAGAGGCTGGAGAGAAGATCATGAGATCTTGTTGATTCTGTGGAAAATACACACTGCGATTGTGTTCCACGCAACGTGGCTGCGCAATGACATTTACTTCGGCGAAACGCATGCGGCGGCACCAAGTATTCCGAACATACAGGCTTCCTTTCGAAGTCATTATCAATTCTTGTTTCGACACTCATTGGATTGGATTATTGATGACGAAGCGCTTACTCGAGTACTTACGCGTTTGGGTTTTGAGCCTGAACGTACCGAATTGTTTCCAAATCTTCCAAGACATAGCGAAATTAGAATCGATACAAACATAGGTCTGCAAAACGACTGTCTTCTTCTTCTTATAAACTATACCTGGAAAGAACGATACTATCGACACTCGGATGTTTCTACTGAATTCCGTCCAGCATTATTCAAAAAGCTGCATGTGCATCTGTGCTGAAATAACAGGAGATTCGTCTGAGATAATTTGTTTTAGTAAACTGGAACGATCGTATTTCACTTCTTCTCTTCATCACTGTCACTGCTAGCACTATCAGCGTCAAGTTCATCCTCCAACGGACTCTTTCTAACCGGCAAACCCTCGTTCTTCTCCATTAGCTCTCTATTCACCCATCTCGGCAGTGCCAAGTGAATATAGTACTCTTCCGTCAACAGAGCATCCACAATCTCATCCACATGTGTAAGTTCCCAACCGATGATGTTGCGCTTGCGAATCTTGCGGTAGTCGGTCAGCAGTGGCTTCAGTAGAGTATAAAATTTGTCCGAGTGAGAGTTTCAATCACTATCGCTTTCTTCTCGGAGTACTTGGTATTTTACACTTCCGTGTACTTGGTCAGAATGTTGAGAAAAGGATTTTCCAGCGGAGTTTCTGTTGACTTCTTTAGTCCGAGCTCAACCAGAACGTTATCGGGTGTTTGCTTACGATGGATGCACAAACGCGTCCTCCAATTTCGACTGTTTCTCCGGATCTCTTAGTCGCTAGAGCGATATGAAACACATCGTCATCACTGTAGAATTTCCTCATGGTCGAGATAATTGATGTCAGTGTATTCTTTGCATTCAGATCATTCAACTGCTTCGTGGCCCAATGGGTCATTCAGTAGAGTTTCTCTCGTCACCGTACTTGTTGCCGAAACGGCGGATGTTTTCTTCCCAGAAGCATCCAAGTCATCGACATATTGAAACCATCTGAGGAACTGGGGGCTTTCAAGTAGTTTGACGTGAAGACCCATACGGTAGAAGACACGTTCCGTTCCCTTAGCTGAGCCAGTTCTGAAGCTGTACATCGGTCACTTTCTACGACTTGAAAAGTTATGCAAACTTGTGTGCTGAAGAGATCGAGATCATCTCTCTTCGTCGATAATACTTGTACTCTCGTAAGAGCCTTGCGGGTGACGTGACGCTCGAGGTTGTATCGTAAACTCTGGTAACGTCGGAAACAAGTACTTTGTCGTCTCCACTTGCAAGGAAGGCGAGGATAGCCAGACCTGCCAGATACAAGAAAGGCACTGCTCCTGTGGGGGAGTCATTACTATAGATTTACCTTACTTTATTTTGCGACTTCCATTTCCCCCCGCACTGCAGCCGGCTGCTGCAGTACGAATCGTGACATCTTCACTCGCAGTTACGGTGTTGTGATCGGGCCAAATACCGAATTTCTCTGAATTTCATACTGCTATCCCAGCTTCTGCAAATTGTGATTCCATGGTCGATGGCCGAGCCAATTTACCACAAGGCGACGAATGAGCCGTCGCTTCTTAGGCAAGACGATATTTGACACGTGCAGCACTTGCTGTACTTGGATATTTGATCACATCACCCCCCGTGTCGGAGAAATCCAAGTGTCCATTTAAGGTGTTTCCCATACTGCAATTATTTTTCATGCAATGTAAATACTATACATTTTCGCGAAACTCAAATGGTGCTAGATTCTTCTCGTTTATGTTGTCAATGTATCTATTCTCATGCAGATGAGATCGGTGTTGAAAAGGCCGTAATCGTCGAAACTCTTCGACAACTCGGTTCCGATCCACCTACTGCTGAATGTTGACCTCGTCCTGAACATCGAATTTGAACTCCTCGTTGAGATGACGCACTGATCGCAACGAGAAGTCCGCCACTTGAAGTAACTGTTAATCAATAAAATCCTCCTTACTTGATAAACTGGATGGTTACTGCTTTTGCGAAGTCTACGCACTGTTGAGTTTCTTGGTGTACCGCTCCAACATATCGTCCGAGGATGGTACATGGCTGATCCACGATTTGACGTAGTCTAATGTTTTCTTCTCCGCTACCCATTTATCCGCCAGGGCATCCTTCAACTGCAACGCCAATTTCTTCGTGTTCGGAACCTTCTCCACCGCCGTAAGCATCGGAATTAAATCCAAAGTATGGTAATGAGCCAGAATTCCATCGATCATCGTCACTTTCTTGCTCGGATACGCCTGGTTCCAGTCGTCCAAGTACTTGACCCACAATTGAAATTTTGGACTTGAAAACACTTTTTCCCCAGCTTTGTTGAGATGCAGGTCACGAAACGCAACACTTGGGGGATATTTCCACCTCACAAGCCACTCTTCTATACGCTCCTTCTCCACCAATTGGGCAAGTTTCATTGTGCTGGGGTCTTTCATCCCCTTGTCAATGATTTTGTCGAGACTATAGTCTTGATACCCTCGACGAAGTGATAAGAACCATGATTCTTTGTCTGCTGGGTTTTTCTCGTTGAAATCCTCCACGTAAACCATCCACTTTTTGAACAGAGGACTATTGAGAACAGAATCCCCAACTTCATCGAGCGCCGCCATCTTAAACGCATCATACGGGGATACGCCATTGGAAAAAATGCTTTGAGCTTTCGTCAGCTGCAATTTGGTAGCAGCTTTTTCCATGCTGGGGAACTTATTGGCAGCTTCGAGAATTTGCATCATAGGTCTGTCCCTGAAAGTTGGCGCCAACGTTGAGAACATAGCGGACGTTTTCTCAGGGTTCTTGACACTGATAGCATTCATGTAGGTCAACCACGTGTTGAACAGCTTTTGATTGCCAAAGCCGATCAGTAAATTCCTTCGGTGAGGTAAATCCAGCAGTTTGTACACGTCGTCGACAGATTGGCCATTGCTCAGCCACATGTCCAGTTGATCCGCCTGGAACTTTTTCGCGATCGTCTTCGTCGTAGATTCCGCTCCCCCGGCTACCAGCATTTTAGAAACCATTTCGTCATCAAATGTACGAGTGAGTGTTTCAATCACTGTCGTTTTCTTCCCTGAGTACTTCATATTGTAAGCTTCCGTGTACTTGGTCAACATGTGGAGCAATGGGCTTTCCAGTAAAGTTTGTGTTGACTTCTTCAGTCCGAGCTCAACCAAAACGTTATCAGGTGTCTCCTTACGGTGGATCCAGAACTGCACAAACGCGTCCTCCAATTTCGTCCCCATAGCTTCCGTTTTCTCTGATCTCTTCGCTGCCAAAACGAGATGAAATAAATCGTCGTCACTGTAAAACTTCCTCAGTGTCGGGATAATTGATACCAATGTTCCTTCATTCTTTGCATTCAGATCATCCACGTATTTAGCCCAACCACTGAACTGAGGTTTACTGAGGATATGCCAGCCAGCGTAGTTGAGGTCATACAATTTGAACACCTCATCAGGATCTTTCCTGACCTCCACCCAATGTTTTAGCTGGTCCGTTTTCAATCTGGTGCCAAGAGCCTTGGTACTCTCCTCCTTCTGGGCCCATCCGATCATTCGGTAGAGTTTATCGTCACCATACTTTGCCGATAATACTGAAATGGCGGACGTTCCCTTGCCTGAAGCACTCAAATCATCGGCGTAGTTAAGCCACCGCAAGAACGTAGGGCTTTTAAAAAGCCTCGTAAATCGAATGTTCTCCAAGTCCATGCGATAGAAGACATTTTCCGCTGTTTTCCCCTTGCTGAGCCACTTCTGAAGTTGTTCATCGGTCACTTTCGAGAACTTAAAGAATTTCGCAAGTTTTTCTGTACCAGACACTGAGATCCCGCCAGCTCTCTCTTCAGTACTGGAATCGACGATTCTTGTTGCTCGTACTGCTGATACGACACTTGTGCTTGAACCGTCATCTCGGTATAGATCATTAACCTTGGAATCTTTGGGTTCTCCACCAGCAGCGAAGGTGAGAATTGCCACACCTGCCAGGTAGAAGAGACGCATTATTTCCTGTGGAGAATATTGCAAAATGACACATTCAATACTTACAGTACAACTCACTGTATCTCTTGTGTTGTCGATACGGTACATGTATTACATAAATTAGTTTCATTTTTCTTTCCACCTGATCATTGCTTTGATCTGGCCTGAATAGTTTACGGGACGTCCATTATCAAGATCCTTTCAAAATGCTATGCGGTTTTCAGAGCAATCGATCCTTCCGATCGACCGATATCTCTACAGCAGTGGACAGTGGCATTTCACTCGGTTAATCTTCCAACGATGATCGGAAGACGCGGGGTATGGGTCATTATAAGACAAGAATCGAAAGATATCTGCTGGATGGGGTTTCTCCAAGAACGACAGCAGACAGCAGAAGCCGTAATGGCGTGGAAGATTATCAAGAGAGCATTGTATCAACTGAAGCAGCAGGTACTTTTGACGACAGCCCAATTACGACTACAAGGCGCTAAGCATGTGCTGAAGGCACTCAAGGAAAACTCGGCGGCAAGGAAAACATTACAAGAGGTAGTATCAACAGTATGGATATAAAGTAAGGCAAGCAAAGCCGTTATCAAGTCAAAGGAACTATCCAGGACTACTGCAGAACTAGCTGGAGATGAAATTTCGCCTTCGGTACGGGATTGCCTACAGAACTGGGTAACAACGGCAGAAAACAAACCCCAAGGCTCCAAGACTATCCGACAGAGCCTTCAAGAATACCAAGACTTTATAGATTTACCAAAAGAGTCATCAGAGACAACAGAACCATCGGGAAAAGAGCCCCTAGCGATTCCAGGAGTGTATAGTTAGTAAACTAACACAAATACATGACCTCTTAAACACCATTATCAAGATCCTTTCAAAGGATCCACAGCGATAGAAAGACCATGGACCTCGAGCACTAACAGCACTGGAGTGATAAAATTCACCCAGGAGTAGAATACAACTAGATCGCAATAAAAAAATGAACTAGCGGTCTCGAATTTAGAAGACTTTCGTTGGCTTGCAGCAGAACTAGAGGTCATTTGTCACGAGCGATGCATTTTGTCTTAAGTCCTTCGCACTGTTGTTTCCAACTGGAGTAGTTGTCCTAACAACATTCTGCGTGTTATAAAGTCATATGCATCAGTAGAGCAAGAAACGACGATATGGGGTACTTCTAGAATAATATGCCGTTTTTACGGAAGTGTCAAGGTGAGTTTATTGTATTGTAGGTGTCTATCTCTTCTGGTGATTGATGAAGCGCAGAGCTAACAGACCGAGGATACGGAAGACCACGATGCACCCGATCACAACACCAAAGTTGCGTGCGATAGTGTCGTGCTCCATGCCAAAGTACTCCTCCGTGTACTCCTTGACTGTGATATGGCCAACATCAGCCGGTGCATTGGCCATAGGCTGACAGCCGAGGTTCGAACCAATGTTCTCGTAGCTCTGCGTCGTCTCGTTCCATGTTGGGAGCTCGTCGCAATCCGCAAAGACCAGCGACACCATAACGGAAAGAGGGAACTTCATGGGCGAAATCGTGTAGAGCCACTTGTAGCCCGAAGGAATCGCGTACGCCGGAGGACTGAAGCCCATGAACAGGATGAAGACCGAGTTAAGCAACACTCCGATAATGGCAGCCACTTCTTCACTGGGGAAAGCATACGCGAACATCATTCCCATGTACACTTGCATGAGGATCGAGAGCGATAGGATGAGCCAGAAGAGAACAGCAGCCATGAAGCCCTGGAAGCCCACGAACGGGTAGAAGATGGCTGTGAAGATCAGTGAGCTGATGAAACAATACGGGATCTCTGCCAACGTCGAGCCCACGAAGTACCAGAACGCGTTGTATGTCTGCGACGCGCGTTCACGGTAGAACGACGCACGCTCCGAGCAGGAAAGCGGTAGAACGCTCTGGAACGCCATCATAGAGTTGAACAATGCCGCGATGAAGACCATTCCGACGCCAGAGTTCAAGCCTGAGTACGATGCGTAGTCAGCGTCCACGAAGATGAGGCCGAACAGCACTGACAAAATGACTGCCAGGATCATACGCGTCAGGTTGTATGCAGACGTACGCCAGTACATCTGGATGTATCTCCACACGACGAACTTCATTTGCGTCATGGAATCAGCAGCACGTTTCTTACCGAAGACCATCTCAGGGAGGTCCGGGGATGGCACAGTGATTCCTTCCCTGGCCATGTTGCTCTGTAGCTGCTGGTTGTACGAGCTCTTGTTGAAAGTATCCACGAAGTCAGTCTGGTTACCGGCAGTGTTGCCGACACCAGCACCAATGCACTCCAGCATCCACGTAGCAGGGTTGTAACCCTTCGGAAGAGGAACAACACCAGGAATTCCCTCGAAGTAGTCGATCAAGTTACGACAGTTCGTCCCCAAGTCACCGAAGAACACAGTCTCACCACCACGCTTGAGTAGAAGCAAACTGTCGAAAAGGTAAAACACTTCCGACGACGGCTGGTGGATCGTACAGATAATGGTGCGGCCAGAGTCGGCCACCTTACGAACACCGTCCATGATCAGTTTAGCCGAACGAGCATCCAAACCACTCGTCGGTTCATCCAGGAAAATCACACTCGGCTGAGCAGCGAGTTCCACACCAATCGTCAAACGCTTCATCTGCTCCACAGAGCTGCCACGGATGATCTGGTCAGCGATGTCTTCCAGTCCCAGCAGCTCGATACATTCGTTCACCGAGTCGAATTTCTTGGAGTCCGGAATCGAAGCATCCTGGCGCAGGAACGAGCTGAATGTCAAAGCTTCACGGAAAGTGGAGGCCTCGGAGTGCACGTCCATCTGCTCGCAGTATCCCGTGCTTCGACGGATGGCAAGGTCACTCGCTTCGTATCCGTTCAAGAGGATTTTTCCAGCAATCTTACCGCCAGTCTTACGACCAGCAATGACATCCATGAGCGTCGTCTTACCAGCACCCGATGATCCCATAAGAGCAGTGATCGATCCGGGGACGGCAAATCCGTTGATGCCCTTCAGTAGCTCCAGCTGCTCCTTCGGGTTGTGCGGGTCTGGCACCCAGTAGTGCAAGTCCTGAAAAGCGACCGTCACAGGCGTGAAGTTCTTTTCCCGTCCGACAGGCAGCTCGACAGCATCAGCCGTCTGGTTCTTGCTCTTGGGGGTGTTAGCCAGTACGTACGAGTCGTCCACCAGCTTCTCCGAGACGTCGACGTTCTCCGGGGCTTCGTAACGCAGGAATTCCAACGCCAGGAAGGTCATGAACATGAAAATGACGTAAATGGCGAGCGAGTAGATGATGCCGTACGCAATCCAGTACTTCTCCGTCTCAATGCCGAACAAACCCAAATAGTACTCGCCCATTGTGAGTCCGTCGTACTGCGAGCAGTAGTCAATACCGTTGTAAACGCAGACGTCAAACTCACTGGAACGGTACTGGTTAATGGCCAGAGCTCGCAGACTCCAACTGATGGGACTGATCCAGTGGGCCCAGATGAGGTAGTCCGGGATTTGACTCTTGGTCACCACGAAACCAGCGAAGATGATGAAGATCAGCACGGAGACCATACCTAACGGAGTGACAACGTTGGCATTCGGCCCCACCGATGAGAGGAAGAAGAACCACATTCCCATTGCAAGGTTCATAATGAACAGGACGACCTCAAAAATGATGAACTGCGCCGCGCTCGCGTTAAAGCCACAGACCCAGTACACCAGTGTACCAAAGATGACGGACTCAGCAATAGCCAACGGGATCTGACTGGCCGATGTAGCGAGCACGTACGAAGCTGTCCGGAAGAAATTGGCCCCTCGGTGCTTGTAGAAGATGTCACGCTCGGCCATGTACGTCGGAATCTGGGACGACTGTCCCATGGACAAGAACAAAATCGAAGAGAAGACGACACCCATGACCACCGACACCTGCGTGGGGTCGAATTGGTAGAACGTTGTACAGTAGAGCAGTCCCATGACGGTGATCATCGTTAACCGACCAATAACGAATGGTTTGTTGCGGTACGTGATCATCAACTGACGACGGAGTAGAGTAAGTGTACTCTCCACGAATCCCTGGTGGAACTGCGGCATCGGCTGGACGTGTTCAGTTGCAACTTGTAGCAATTCCGGAGCGTGAGGAGCATCCAGCTCCTTCAGCATGTTCAAATGGATATCCGATCGCTTGAACACGTCGGCGAAGTCACTGGCTTGGCGTGGCTGCTTCGTGTGGTAGTTCGGCACCTCGTACCGGTACTGCTCGTTCGTTCCCAGATCCAACAGATAATCGGCGATATCACGTTCTGGCGGACAGGAGAAGCCCAAGCTGTCGAAGTAGTCCTGTACTCGGTCGCACGGGCCGTGGTACATGAGTTCACCTTCGTTAAGGATCATCACGTCGTCGAAGAGCGAGAAAACCTCCGGCGAAGGCTGCAGCAACGCGATCACCACGTTCTTGTGAAGAGTGTGTGCCACGCTGCGCTGTGTGTTGATGATATCGTACGTGGCGGCACTGTCGAGACCTGTACTGATCTCGTCCATGAGTGACACGTACTTGATACCGAACTCCATCTCACCAGTCGTCACACGCTTCCGTTCACCACCCGAAACACCACGGAGCATAGCGTCACCAACAATGGTATCCTGGCAGTTCTGAAGACCAAGTTGTTGGATCACAATGTCCGGGTAGTGGCTAAAGTAGGCCTTGGTAGCTTCCAAGGCTTCCACGTTCTCCTTCTCGTTGCCTTTGGACAGCAGCTCGTCACCACGTCGCAGGAACTCACCACCGCAGAATTTGTGTGCAAACTCAAGTGTTTCCTTCACTGTAAGCGTAGGGAAGTGCTTGTCCCTCTGGTTCACGTACGACACGAACTGAGGTAGTGTCTTGATGACGTCTTCACGTTTCATACTGTTGAACGTGATGTCACCTTCCACCGTGATGTTCTTCTCAATGGGGAACCGTCCACTCAGCATCTTCATCAATGCCGACTTGCCTGAACCCGGTTGACCCAGTAACAACGTGATCTTCCCCGGTTGGAAGACGCCGCTGATATCTTTAAGAATTTCCTTGCGGACGGTGCGCTTCTTAGGGCCGACAAACATTTTCTTAAGGTCATTGGCGATGGTCGGGAGCTCGTGCTTGGAGCTGTTGTCATCCACCACGACGATGTCGGCACTGAGCGACAAGTTCTTGAATCGAATGTCCATCTGAGGCATGGGTCGACCTAGAGAAGTCTCAATCTTCGTAGCCATGTGACGATGCAGTTCGTGCGGGCCGTGGGCCATCATGGCTGTTCCCGAGTCGTACTCGAGATGTTTGAGCTGGTCTCCGTCCATTTCTCTCTGCGGGTTCACTTGAGTCCTCGAAGGTGAAATGGAGAATGGCAAGTGGAAGGCTGAAGTTGTACAATGCACATCCAGAGACAATTTGTCGCTCTTGCATCAATGATTGCATTGCAGCGCGATTCGCACAGGCGACAAGTGGAAGCATCGGGAACACAATCGACAAACTGTATGGGATCCGTCTAACGAAAGATGCCGTACCGCCATTACGTTGCATCTTGACGGACATAATCGTTGGATGAATAGGGGTGATAATGCGAAAAAGTCCTCTATCTAGTTTTTATCAGATATTGCATAAACCTTGTGTACAGCATACCTAAGAAATAGATTATAATAGTCACTGGACTGTAATAATGCATATACCTTCCAAAACGCAGGTACGAGTCAACGACTTGGAGTCTGGATTGCCTGCCAAATTGATGATGGCGTCGGAGTCCTGCAGTTATACAGAACCGGTCCCCTGATGATGGCCTGCTGAAATGTTTGCTTAACCCAACGTTTTGACGGACGCCTTTGGCGTCGCAACTTAGGACTCGTAACCAGCGGATTCGCATCACTTCATGTCTGGTAGGCAGACAATTTGTCAGCCTGTCGGAGAATTATTGGGATGACAGGCTATTTCTACGTGTACTGCAGTAACTTATCCACGTACCTGTTGTCCCATGTCGCTTGGTGCTGTCAGTGGTGGTACAGCAGTGACCTTCATTCGACTGGTGAGTGTTGACGCCACCAGCATGTAGACCAAGCAGCTTGACCGCGTGTACATGTGCTTGGCGTCGAATCAACACTGTTGATTCTACGCGAGACTTCTTACTACACATTTTTTTAGGATCGCTACAAAAAACTCGTTCAAGTCAAGCATACATTTGATTTAGTTTTGTTTTTCAATCAAGAACAGTGCTCTTGGCACTGGAAATCCCAAGACACTTATCTCTTCTGGTGGTTGACGAAGCGCAGAGCCAGCAGCCCCCAAATTCGGAACAGCGCAATGCAACCAACGACAATGCCGAAGTTCTGGCCGATCTCGTCGTGCTTGAAGCCAAAGTACGACTCTGTGTACTCCTTCAGCGTCGTGTGGCCGATCGTGGCCGGTGCATTCGCCATCGGTTGACAGCCGAGATCCGAGCCAACATTGACGTACGACTGCGTAGTTTCATCCCAAGTTGGTAGCTCATCGCACTTGGTGAAAACCAGCGCCACCAGGATGCACATGGGGAATTTCTGCGGCGAAATGGTGTACAGCCACTGGTAGCCTTGAGGGATGGAGGACGCCGGCGGGTTGTAGCCCATGAACATCATGAGGACACTGTTGAACAGCATTCCGACGATCGACGCCACTTCTCCCGTTGGCATGGCGTACGTGAAGAATTGGCCGAGAGAAACTTGCATGAACACAGTGAGAGAAATGGCCACCCAGAAGTAGACGCCCGTCATGAACTCCGTGAAACCGGCAAGAGGATACAGCACGACTGTGAACAGGAGGCCACTCGCGAAACACCAGGGGATCTCCACCAGCGTACCGCCAAGCCAGTACCAGAACGCGTTGTACGTCTGTGATGCACGTTCACGGTAGAACGATGGGCGTTCGGAACTCGTAAGGGGAATGACACTGTTGAACGCCATCATGGAGAGGAAAAGCGCGGCCATGAACACCATACCGACACCAGAGTTGAGGCCAGCGTACGACGCGTAGTCGGGGTTGATGAAGACGACGCCAAAGATCAAAGCCAGGAAGAGTGACATGATCAGCCGAGTGAGAGTGTAGCTCGGTGTGCGCCAGTACATTTGGAAGAAGCGCATGACAACAAAATTCATCTGAGTGACTGAGTTAGCAGCACGCTTCTTGTCGAACACAATCTCCGGGAGGTCTGGAGAAGGAACAGTGATTCCTTCCTTGGCCATGTTGGTCGTCAACTGCTCATTGTACGAACTCTTGTTGAAGGTTTCCACGAAGTCCGTTTCGTCCGCCGCTGAGTTGTTAACACCCGCACCAATGCACTCAAGCATCCACGTAGCAGGGTTGTAGTCCTTCGGGAGCGGAGCCACACCAGGAATTCCCTCGAAGTAGTCAATCAAGTTACGACAGTTCTTGCCAAGGTCACCATAGAACACAGTCTCACCACCACGTTTGAGCAGAAGCAGACTGTCAAACAAGTAAAACACCTCCGACGAAGGCTGGTGGATCGTACAGATAATGGTACGACCAGAGTCGGCCACCTTACGAACACCATCCATGATGATCTTAGCCGAACGAGCATCCAAACCACTCGTCGGTTCATCCAGGAAAATCACACTCGGCTGAGCAGCGAGCTCCACACCGATCGTCAAACGCTTCATCTGCTCCACAGAGCTGCCACGGATGATCTGGTCAGCGATGTCTTCCAGTCCCAATAGTTCAATGCACTCGTTCACCGAATCGTACTTCTTAGCATCAGGGATCGATGCATCCTGACGCAGGAACGAACTGAACGTCAAAGCTTCACGAATGGTAGCAGCTTCCGAGTGCACATCCATTTGCTCACAGTACCCGGTGCATCGACGGATAGCGAGGTCGTTGGCCTCGTAGCCATTCAGCAGAATCTTACCAGTGATCTTACCACCAGTCTTACGACCGGCAATGACATCCATGAGCGTCGTCTTACCAGCACCTGATGATCCCATGAGAGCGGTGATCGATCCGGGGACAGCAAATCCGTTGATTCCCTTTAACAGCTCAAGCTGCTCACCCTTGGGGTTCTTCGGGTTGGGCACCCAGTAGTGTAAATCCTGAAAAGCGACCGTCACAGGCGTGAAGTTCTTTTCGTGCGAATTCACTTGCAGCTCGACCACATTGTCAGAAATGCTGGCCTTTGGCGTCTCCAACAGGGCGTACGATCCATCTTCAGCTCCCTTCTCTGATACATCCACATTGGTCGGTGCTTCGTATCGAAGGTGCTCCAGAGCCAAGTAAGACAGGAACATGAACACGACGTAGATGGCTGCCAGATAAATGACACCGTACGCAACCCATTCCTTGCCCGTGTCGAGGCCGAACAGATTCAGGTAGTACTCGCCCATGTTGAAGCCGTAGTCTGCGCAGTAGTCGATCGCGCCGTACACACAAACGTCGAAGGCACTCGAGCGGTACTGGTTGATAGACAGCGCCTTGATACTCCAGCTCATCGGACTAATCCAGTGAGCCCAGATGAGGTAGTCTGGGATACTGTCCGTTGTCACGATGAAGCCCGCAAAGATGATGAAGATCAGGATAGACATCATACACAACGGAGTCGCGATGTTCTCGTGCGAGCACACGGACGAAAGGAAGAAGAACCAACTGCCCATAGCCATGTTCGACAGTAGCAGGATGAGCTCGAAGATGATGAACAGACCGGCTTCAGCCGCAAAGCCGCACATCCAATACACGAGCGTACCGAAGATGACAGTTTCAGCTAAAGACAATGGGATCCCTGCAGCGGAATTCGCCAGCACGTACGACGAAGTTCGGTAGAAATTGGCTCCGCGTTGCTTGTAAAAGATGTCGCGGTTGGCCATGAAAACCGGCAGTTGAGACGACTGGCCCATGGACAGGAACATAACGCTGGAGAAGATCACACCAGTGGCTACAGACACCTGTGTCGGATCGAAATCGTAGTAAATGGTAGAGAATAACAGGCCCATAACCATGATCATAAGCAGTCGGCCGACGATAAACGCCTTGTTGCGGTACGTGATCATGATCTCGCGCCTAAAGAGCGCTGCTGTGCTCTCGAGGAACGACTGCTGGAACTTTGGCATCGGGTCCATGTTCTCCTTCACCGTCTTGAGCAGTTCCGGCTCGTGTGGAGCTTCCAGAGCAGCGAGAGTCTCCTGATACAAGGCCGATTGACGGAAACTGTCTCCGAATTCTTGGGGAAGACGCGGTGCCTTCGATCCTTGCTCCACTTCGTAGCGGTATTGCTGACGTGTGCCCAGATCCAGTAGGTAGTCGGCAATATCACGTTCAGGAGGACACTTGAAGCCCAGCGACTCGAAGTAGCCCTCCACTTTGCTGCACGGTCCGTGGAACATCAGTTCGCCTTCGTTCAGGATCATGACGTTGTCGAACAGCGAGAAGATCTCTGGTGATGGCTGTAGTAGAGCGATCACCACGGTCTTGTTCAGTTTGTGGGCGATACTGCGTTGGGTTTTGATGATATCGTACGTGGCGGCACTATCGAGACCCGTACTGATCTCGTCCATGAGCGACACAAACTTCATACCGAATTCCATTTCGCCCGTCGTCACACGCTTGCGCTCTCCACCGGACACACCACGGATCATGGCATCGCCTACAATGGTGTCCTGGCAGTTCTGCAGTCCGAGCTGCTGGATGATCACGTCCGGGTAGTGTTGAAAGATATTCTTGGTGGCTTGTAGAGCTTCCAAGTTCTCCTTTTCGGACGGTAAAGCAGCCAGAAACTCCTTCCGCTTCGTGATGTCTCCACCGCACACCTGGTACGCGAACTCCAGCGTCTCCTTCACTGTAAGTGGAGCGAAGTGCTTGTCACGTTGATCCGTGTACGAAACGAACTGCGGAAGACGATCACGGATCTGTTGACGAGGGACGTTGTTGAACGAAATGTCCCCCTCAACAGTAATGTTCTTGGCTTCCGGGAAGCGTGCACCCAGCATTTTCAATAGAGCCGACTTGCCCGACCCTGGTTGACCCAGTAACAGCGTAATGGTACCCGGTTTGAAGACACCACTGACATTTTTCAGAATCTCCTTGCGTACCGATCGCTTTTTCGGACCGGCGAACGCTTTTTTCACCGTATTCGGTAGCGTCGGCAGCTCCTGCTTGGAGCCGTCGTCCTCCACCACGACGATGTCTGCTGTGACGGACAAGTTGTTGAAACGTACGTCCATGCGGGGCATCGAACGGCCCGTGGCCGCCTCAATGTCCGAGAGCATGAGGTCGTGCAGGGCTTCGGGGCCTTTGGCCATGAGACCGGCACCCGAGTCGAACGCGATGCTTTTCGCGTCGCTTGAAGCTGTCGTTGCCACTCCCATTGTTGCTGTTGAGTGGCAAATTCAGGAATGAATTGGTGGGGGGCACTTTAGCATTGGAAGGGTGTCAATTGCTTTCGTGATGTTGTACGTGGTAATGTTTATCGTGAAACCGAGTTTTTCGTTTGGCACAATCAGAATTGAGAGTTCTGATTGGGTGAAATACCTGAGACGAGCGATTATCCTCGTGGCAAGGTGGCAAAAGTTTACTTTGAGAATCCACGACACTCCAAGTCGGATATCATGTGAACGTTGAGAACCGTGAAGTGGCTGCAATCCTCTGTCGGAAGACGGTAAAGTTCTCGAGTTAAACACGGTGGATACATGTACAGAGGCTGGAAATGTTGCCACTACATGTACGTACATGAACCAGTAGTACTTACTGGCAAGTACTATTCCGGTAGTACTTTGGCTGTTTTGGGGCTATGTATCGCTTCTCGTGAACAATCTTCTATCGGGAGGCTGACGAAGGTCAGGGGTTAAACACTTCGGATACAGTAGATGGGCTGGAAATGTGCAAATTGTATTTGTGCCACTACATGAAATGTTTCTACCAGTAGTACTTACTTGCAAGTACTATAGTACTTTGGTTGTTTTGGAGAATTTACCGCTTCTGGTGGTTGATGTAGCGCAGCGCCACAAGCCCCAGCACACGGAACGCCACGATGAAGCCGATGATCACGAAGAAGTAGCGCGTGATCGTGCTGTGCTCCATGCCAAAGTATTCCTCCGTGTACTCCTTGATAGTAATGTGGCCCACCGTCACGGGGGAGTCTGCCATCGGCTGGCAGCCCAACTTTGACCCCACGTTCGTGTACGACTGCGAAGCCTCGTCCCACGTAGGTAGATCATCACAGTCGGAGAAGATAAGGGCCACCAGGATGGACACGGGGAAACGCAGAGGCGAGATCTTGTACAGCCACGTGTAGCCCGACGGGATCGCGTACGCCGGAGGACTGAAGCCCATAAACATCATGAAGATAGCGTTGAAGAGCAGACCGATAATAGCCGCCACTTCCTCCGACGGCATGGCGTACGCGAACATCTGACCCATGTACACTTGCATGAGCACACTGAGAGAGCAGGCCAACCAGAAGATGAAGGCCACGCCTACGTCCGTGAAGCCCACCATCGGGTAGAACACCACCGTAAAGAGAGCGCCGACAATGAAGCAGTACGGGATTTCAGCCAACGTCGAGCCCACAAAGTACCAGAAAGCGTTGTACGTCTGCGACGCGCGCTCACGGTAGAACGAGGCGCGCTCGGAGCTGGTGAGCGGCAACACACTCTGGAAAGCAGTCATGGACAGGAACAGCGACGCCATGTACACCATACCAACACCAGAGTTCAGACCCGAGTACGAAGCGTACGAAGCGTCCACGAACACGATACCGAACAGCAGAGCCAGGAAGATGGCCAGGATCATACGGGTGAGGTTGTACGTCGGTGTGCGCCAGTACATCTGGAAGAAACGGGTCACCACGAACTTCATCTGCGTCGCAGACGTAGCAGCACGTTTGTTGGCAAAGATCATTTCAGGGAGGTTGGGCGACGGAACGGTCACGCCCTCCTTGGCCATTTCACTGTCGAGTACCTGGCGGTACGAGCTCTTGTTGAAGGTATCCACGAAGTCCGTCTGTTGGGCGGCACTGTTGCCAACACCGGCACCAATGCACTCAAGCATCCACGTAGCAGGGTTGTATCCCTTCGGAAGAGGAGCTACACCGGGAATTCCCTCGAAGTAGTCGACCAGGTTGCGGCAGTTCTTGCCCAGGTTGCCATAGAAAACAGTCTCACCACCACGTTTGAGCAGAAGCAAACTGTCGAAAAGGTAAAACACCTCCGACGAAGGCTGGTGGATCGTACAGATAATGGTACGGCCAGAGTCGGCCACCTTACGAACACCATCCATGATGATCTTAGCCGAACGAGCATCCAAACCACTCGTCGGTTCATCCAGGAAAATCACACTCGGCTGAGCAGCGAGTTCCACACCGATCGTCAAACGCTTCATCTGCTCCACAGAGCTGCCACGGATGATCTGGTCAGCAATGTCTTCCAGTCCCAAAAGTTCAATACACTCGTTCACCGAATCGTACTTCTTAGCATCAGGGATCGACGCATCCTGACGCAGGAACGAACTGAACGTCAAAGCTTCACGAATGGTAGCAGCTTCCGAGTGCACATCCATTTGCTCACAGTACCCGGTGCATCGACGGATAGCGAGGTCGTTGGCCTCGTAGCCATTCAGCAGAATCTTACCAGTGATCTTACCACCAGTCTTACGACCGGCGATAACGTCCATCAGTGTCGTCTTGCCAGCACCTGAAGAGCCCATGAGAGCGGTGATCGATCCTGGAACAGCAAATCCGTTGATTCCCTTCAGCAAGTCCAGCGATTCCTTCGGGTCGTGTGGGTTCGGCACCGAGTACCACAGATCCTGGAAAGCGACCGTCACAGGGGTGAAGTTCTTCTCACGGTTGTCCATCTCAACGACATAGTCGTCCACAGTGTTGGTCGCGTTCTTCTGCTTAGGCGTCTCCAGCATCGTGTATGACTCGCTGTCCTCCGACTTCTCGGAAACATCGACGTTCTCCGGCACTTCATAGCGGATAAACTCCAAAGCCAAGTACGACAGGAACATGAAGCCCACGTAGATGGCCGCCATGTAGATGATGCCGTACACAATCCATTCCTTCTCCGTGTCCATGCCGAACAGACCGAGGTAGTACTCGCCCATCTTGAGGCCGTACTCGGAGCAGTAGTCCACACCTTCATACACGCAAACGTCCATCGGTCCAGAGCGGTACTGGTTGATAGCGAGCGCCTTGAGACTCCACGTCATGGGGCTGATCCAGTGCGCCCAGATGAGGTAGTCCGGGATTTGGCTCTTGGTCACGATGAAACCAGCGAAGATGACGAACACTAGCACAGACACCATACCCAGAGGCGTGGCGATGTCACCGTTGCGACCAATGGCCGACAGGAAGAAGAACCACATGCCCATAGCCAAGTTCGACAGCAAAAGGATGACCTCGAAGATGATGAACAGCTTGGCTTCCGATACGAAGCCACAGAGCCAATACACTAGCGAGCCAAAGATGATCGTCTCGACGACGGCCAACGGGATTTGACTCACGGACGTGGCAAACACGTACGACGCTGTGCGGAAGAAGTTGGCGCCGCGCTGCTTGTAGAACACGTCACGCTCCGCCATGTACGTCGGAATCTGCGACGACTGACCCATCGACAGGAACATGATAGTAGCGAAGATGACGCCCATAACCACTGACACCTCCGTTGGATTGAAGTCGTAGAACACCGTACAGAAAATCAGTCCCATGATTAAGATCATCAGTAGACGACCGAAGATGAACGGTTTGTTACGGTACGTCACCATGAGTTGACGTTTGAGCAGAGTCAACGTACTCTCGACGAACGACTGGTGAAACGCCGGCATTGGCTCCATGACCTCCGCCACGTTACGGAGCAGGTCGTTGTCGTGCGGGGCCTCCAACTCGTTGAGCATCTCTCGGTGGACGTTTGACCGGCGGAAGAACTCGGCGAACTCACCGGCGCTACGAGGCTGTTTGGTGTGGTAGTTCTGCACCTGGTAGCGGTACTGCTCGTTCGTTCCCAGATCCAGCAAGTAGTCGGCAATGTCGCGTTCAGGTGGGCACGAGAATCCCAAGCCGGCGAAGTAGTCCTCAACGCGGGAGCAGGGGCCGTGGTACATGACTTGACCCTCGTTCAAGATCATAACGTCGTCGAACAGCGCGAACACCTCAGGCGACGGCTGCAGTAGAGCCACCACCACCGTCTTACGGAGCGTGTGTGCCACGCTGCGCTGTGTGTTGATGATATCGTACGTGGCGGCACTGTCGAGACCCGTACTGATCTCGTCCATGAGCGTCACGTACTTAGTGCCGAACTCCATTTCACCGGTCGTCACACGTTTGCGTTCACCGCCGGATACACCGCGGGTCATGGCGTCGCCGACAATCGTGTTCTGGCAGTTCTGCAGTCCTAACTGTTGGATGATGATGTCCGGGTAGTGCTCGAACACGGCCTTCGCCGCCTCGAGTGCCTCCAGGTTCTCCTGGGGTGACCCCTTGGACAGCATCTCTTCCCCGCGTTTCGATAATTCACCGCCGCAGAACTTGTGTGCGAACTCGAGCGTCTCCTTGACGGTGAGCATGGGGAAGTGCTTATCACGCTGGTTCACGTACGCCACGAATTGCGGTAGACGCTTGATGATCTGTTCACGTTGGACGTTGTTGAAGGTGATGTCACCTTCCACGGTGATGTTCTTCTCGATCGGGAAGCGGCCACTGAGCATCTTGAGCAGCGACGACTTACCCGAACCAGGTTGACCTAGAAGCAGGGTGATCTTGCCGGGCGTGAACATGCCGCTCACGTTCTTGAGGATCTCCTTGCGGACCACGCGCTTCTTGGGGCCTACGAACGCCTTCTTCATGGTGTTCGGGAGGGTCGGTAGCTCGTGCTTGACGCCCGGGTCGTCCACCACGACGATGTCGGCACTCACTGATAGGTTGTTGAACCGCACGTCCATTTGAGGCATGGCACGGCCCATGGCGGCTCCGATCTTAGAAGCGACATACTCGTGCAGGACCTGTGGGCCTTCGGCCATGAGGGCCTGACCCGACTCAAGCCCGAGCTTCTTGGCCGTGGTCGGCGACGGTTGTGTGGAAATGTCCATGTTTGCTGCTGTGCTACTTGTGCGCTGCGCAGTCGAATGGAAAGTGAGTGAACCGGAACTGTCAAACCAGCGCCGGGGTGGACGAACAGACACCGAGTGGATCACGCGGAGTGCTGTGCGGGTAAACCGTGCAGTTTGGTCGAGTTGCAGTGGCCATAAGCAAGCACTACCGCTGTGCGTGACACATCGACGATTGTGGCGGTACGGTGTGGAGCTAATGCCCTTATTTGTGGAACTGAAACTGCAGTTTTGAGCCTGATTCTAGTTGAGTCTAAATGTGGCAAAATGATATCGCAGCCATAAATAAGGCAACAGCGCCATCATCACCCGAAAACAGAAGCTGCTCAACATGGCATCATCGAAAAAAATATCGCACTGATTCGTTACGACCATTACGATTTTTAGGCGATCGGAACGAAATATAGTACCATGTAGTAAAAGCAACATTTGCACTTGATAAGTCTTCATTCGCACGTGATACAAGTACACCTGCATGTGGAGCTCCATTCTATTCAAGTAGATGCCCTTCGAAGTATCTGATAGCAGCCCCTCGTGCGCGTCATTCAGGGGTGAGCCGCTCGTTGATTTGCCGATTATGGCCAGCACCGCCTGAAACGCGACTCGCATATCATTTGCAATATGTAATGGTTCAGATATATCGTGATATAGAAAAACCTCTGTAGGCTGGACAATGCATATGTAACAAATACAAATAGACTAACCTACAACAATAGCGAGACACATACGATCCGGCGGTGCCGTGATGATGGCGAGTACATGCCATCATCTCGAGTTGATGCCTGGTCCATTTGTTATTAGCTGGATCTTCAGAGTCGCACGAGTGAATCCAACGGCATCAGCACCATCATGTCGATGCGAGGTCGGTTTGACAAGTGACAACACTTAGATTATGGTCACCTTGACGTCGACCATCATTCCGAACGCTAGAAGGCTGCTTGAGGCAAATGTAGCAGTGTATTTGTTGATGTAAAACGTAGGCAAGATGGATCCACCTAGTAGTGCAGTAGCTCAGTAACTGCATCACCAAAGTCGATCGTCTACCGTTTCTGGTGGTTGACGTAGCGCAGTGCGATCAATCCGAGGATACGGAAGAGGATGATGCACCCGATCACCACGAAGAAGTAGCGCGTGATATCGTCATGCTCGAAGCCAAAGTACTGCTCTGTGTACTCCTTGATCGTAATGTGGCCGACAGTAGCAGGCGAGTCGGCCATCGGTTGGCATCCGAGTTGAGACCCGACGTTCTCGTACTCCTGAGTCGTTTCATTCCAGGTCGGTAGTTCATCACAGTCCGAGAACACGAGAGCTTCCATGATCGATAGAGGGAATCGCAATGGCGAGATCTTGTAGAGCCATGTGTAGCCTGAAGGAATCGAGTAGGCCGGAGGACTGAAACCCATGAACATCATGAACACCGCGTTGAACAGTAGTCCGATGATTGCAGCCACCTCTTCACTTGGCATCGCGTAGGCGAACATCATACCCATGTACACTTGCATGAGAACCATCAGAGAAATCGCCAGCCAAAAGAGCACTGCCGTGCCAAAGCCAGTGAAGCCGACGAACGGGTAGTATACAGCTGTGAAGAGAGCACCACTGATGAAGCAGTAGGGGATTTCAGCGAGCGTCGAACCAACGAAGTACCACAAGGCGTTGTACGTCTGGGCAGCGCGTTCACGGTAGTATGAAGCACGTTCGGAACAAGCTAGTGGTAGAACGCTCTGGAAAGTCATCATTGCCTGGAAGAGAGCAGCGACGAACACCATACCGACACCAGAGTTGAGACCAGAGTAGGAGGCGTAGTCGACGTCCACGAAAATAAGGCCAAACACGATGGCGAGGAACAGGGCCAGGTACATTCGCGTGAGGGTGTAGCTGGGGGTTCGCCAGTACATTTGAATGAAACGCCACACCACGAACTTCATTTGGGTCTTCGAATCAGCAGCACGTTTCTCCGAGTAGACCATCTCCGGAAGATCCGGGGACGGAACGGTGATACCTTCCTTCGCCATGTTAGCCACGAGAGAACGGTTCAGCGCACTGTTGCGGAAGCACTGCACGAAATCCGTACTGTCAGCCGCAGAGTTACCAACACCGGCACCGATACACTCCAGCATCCACGTAGCCGGGTTGTAACCCAACGGCAAAGGAGATACACCAGGGATTCCCTCGAAGTAGTCGATCAAGTTACGACACTTCTTTCCGAGATCACCGTAGAACACAGTCTCACCTCCACGCTTGAGTAGAAGCAGACTGTCGAAAAGGTAAAACACTTCCGACGAAGGCTGGTGGATCGTACAGATAATGGTACGGCCAGAGTCGGCCACCTTGCGAACGCCATCCATGATGATCTTGGCCGAACGAGCATCCAAACCACTAGTCGGTTCATCCAGGAAAATTACACTCGGTTGGGCAGCGAGCTCCACACCGATCGTCAAACGCTTCATCTGCTCCACAGAGCTGCCACGGATGATCTGGTCAGCGATGTCTTCCAGTCCCAATAGTTCAATGCACTCGTTCACCGAATCGATCTTCTTCTCATCCGAGATCGCCGCATCCTGACGCAGGAACGAACTGAACGTCAAAGCTTCACGAATGGTAGCAGCTTCCGAGTGCACATCCATTTGTTCACAGTATCCTGTGCATCGACGGATAGCGAGGTCGTTGGCCTCGTAGCCATTCAGCAGAATCTTACCAGTGATCTTGCCTGATGTCTTACGGCCGGCAATGACATCCATCAACGTTGTTTTACCAGCACCAGAAGAACCCATGAGAGCCGTCACCGAGCCAGGGATAGCGTATCCATCGATTCCCTTGAGTAGCTCGAGCGTCTCCTTCGGGTTCTTTGGGTTCGGCACGAAGTAGTGTAGGTCTTCGAATGCCATAGTCACAGGGGTGAAGTTCTTCTCACGAGTGTCCAGCTCTACCACGTAGTCTCCAGTGGTGTTGGACGCGGAACTCTTGGGTGTCCTCATCATGGCGTATGATTCATCTTCGATCGGTTTCTCAGACACATCGACGTTCTCCGGGGCTTCATAGCGTAGGTATTCCAGTCCAAGGAAGGACATGAACATGAACAGGATGTAAATAGCAAGGATGTAGATGATGCCGTACACGATCCAGTACTTCTCCGTTTCGATGCCGAACAGGTCCAAGTAGTACACACCCATTGTCATTCCATAGTCCTTACAGTAGTCAACACCGTCATAAACGCAGACGTCCATGTTGTCCGAGCGATACTGGTTGATGGACAACGCACGGATACTCCAAGTCATAGGACTGATCCAGTGGGCCCAAATGAGGTAGTCTGGAATTTGGCTCTTGGTCACGATGAATCCGGCAAAGATGATAAAGACCAACACGGAGACCATACCCAAGGGAGTGACGACGTTCTCGTTCGGCCCGACGGAGCTTAGGAAGAAGAACCACATTCCCATTGCCAGGTTCATCACAAACAGCACGAACTCGAAGATGAGGAACAATTGGAATTCGGACTCGAATCCACAAAGCCAATACACCAACGATCCGAAGATAAGCGTCTCAACGAGCGCCAACGGGATTTGACTAGCAGAAGTTGCGAGCACATACGACGCCGTACGGAAGAAATTGGCTCCGCGTTGCTTGTAGAAAACCTCACGCTCCGCCATGTACGTGGCGATCTGGGACGATTGACCCATGGACAGGAACATGACGGAGGAGAACACAACTCCTAACACAACTGACACTTCCGTTGGATTGAAGTCGTAGAACACCGTACAGAACAACAGTCCCATGACGGCGATCATCAACACACGCCCGAAGATGAACGGTTTGTTGCGGTACGTGATGGTGAGTTGGCGACGCAGCAACGTCATGGTGCTGTCTATGAACGACTGGCTGAACGTGGGCATGGGCTTCATGTTCTTCTCGACGCTTCCCAGCAGCTCTGGGTCGTACGGGGCCTCCAGTGCGTACATGTTCTCCGCGTAGATGTGCGAGTCGCGGAATGCTTGGGCGAACTCGCTCGCACTTCGTGGCTGCTTTGTTGGATGTTCGACCTGGTACTGGTACTGCTCGCGTGTGCCTAAGTCCAACAAGTAATCGGCGATGTCACGCTGAGGCGGACATTTGAAGCCGAGAGTCTCGAAAAACCCTTCCACCTGGTTGCACGGGCCGTGGTACATGAGTTGGCCTTCGTTCAAGATCATGACGTCGTCGAACAGTGCGAATACCTCGGGCGACGGCTGCAGTAGAGCGATCACCACGGTCTTACGCAGCTTGTGCGCCACACTACGTTGCGTGTTGATGATATCGTACGTGGCGGCACTGTCGAGACCCGTACTGATCTCGTCCATGAGCGTCACGTACTTAGTGCCGAATTCCATCTCGCCGGTCGTCACGCGCTTGCGTTCACCACCGGACACGCCACGGGTCATGGCGTCACCTACGATCGTGTCCTGGCAGTTCTGCAGTCCTAGCTGCTGGATAATTACATCCGGGTAGTGTGCAAACATGGCACTTGCAGCTCTCAAAGCCTCCTCGTTCTCCTCTGGAGTTCCTTGAGACAGCATCTTCTTGCCGTGCTCGGAAAGCTCAGCGCCACAGAACTGATGGGCGTACTGGAGCGTCTCCTTGACGGTTAGTACGGGGTAGTGCTTGTCCCGTTGGTTCACGTACGCCACGAACTGCGGTAGAGTCTTGATGATCTGCTCGCGCTGGACGTTGTTGAACGAGATGTTGCCCTCCACCGTGATGTTCTTGCCCATGGGGAACCGAGCACTGAGCATTTTCAACAGAGCGGACTTGCCGGATCCAGGTTGGCCCAGCAACAGGGTGATCTTCCCGGGGGAGAACACGCCACTGACATCCTTGAGAATCTCCTTGCGTACTACGCGCTTCTTGGGACTGATGAAGGTCTTCTTTAGCGTGTTCGGGATGGTGGGTAACTCATACTTAGAGTTATCATCGTCCACTACGACAACGTCAGCCGTGACCGACAGGTTGCTGAACCGCACGTCCATCTGTGGCATGGAAGAGCCTAACGCCCTGCCGATCTTGGTAGCGATGTGGTCATGCAAGACCTGAGGCCCTTCAGCCATCAGGGCAGCACCGGACTCGTACCCGAGCCGCTTGCGAGTGGCCGGGGATACCGGGGTCGTCGTTGTCATCGTTGTTTTCCTGGATCGGCTTGATGGCTAGTCAGGAAATTTGAGAATGACTTTGCTAAACCGACACGGAGCTTTAAGACGGCAAAAGTTGACAGTCAGGACACGGCATGGCATCAACCGAAAGCGGCGGCGTCAATCGAGCTAGTGTTAAGTGAAACAGCCCAGTAACTCGCATCCAAGGTGCAACTACATGTACGTGAAGGATGTTGAAGCGCGATTACTTCTGGATCCAAAACCCCAAGGCTTTCCTAGTAATCGATCCGGAGAACGGCTGCAATTGGCTGAAGCAGCCTCGATTACTTCAAGGACAGCAGCAAATCGTCATTGGAGAGGTTTCACCAAAACGCTGGCATCGACAAGCTGATGATGGCTTCGTGTGGACTGCGACAGGCGCGAAAAAGCATGGCAACAACATGAACTGCGGACAAAACGTGCTAACACTTGGAATGTCAAACATTCGTTATTACGTACAGTGTTTTCGGCACTCGTTTCGAGCACAATCACGGTGCTCTAGGGATACGACCGAGCACTGGATTCCCTTTTGCCATCAACATCGTTTGAGACTGAAAGGAATTTGTTTTTGTATTGAGATGCAGACTTTACTACATATATCGCGTTTGCATTGTGCAGACACTCCCGATTCCTCTACCTACCTCTTCTGGTGGTTAACGTAGCGTAGTGACAGTAGTCCAAGAAGACGGAAACCCACGATCCAAGCGATGACAATGCCGAAGTTCATCCACAAGTCGTCGTGGTACATGCCGAAGTACTCCTCCGTGTACCCCTTGAGCGTGATGTGACCGACGGTGACCGGTGAGTTGGCCATCGGCTGGCATCCGAGATCCGAGCCCACGTTCGTGTACGACTGGGAGGCTTCATCCCACGTCGGGAGGTCATCGCACTTGGCGAACACCAGCGCCACGAGGTTCGAGAGAGCGAATCGGTGCGGTACGATCTTGTACAGCCACTTGTAGCCGGACGGGATCGCGTACGCCGGGGGACTGAAACCCATGAACAGGAAGCAGATCGAGTTGATGAGCACGCCGATGATGGACGCCACCTCTTCACTGGGTAGAGCGTACGAGAAGAACTGGCCGAAGTACGTCTGCATCGTGATGAGCAGGGACAAGTTGAGCCAGAAGAGAACGCCGTTGGCAAAGCCCTGGAACCCTACCATGGGGTAGTAGATGACCGTGAAGATCAAACCACTGAGGAAACAGTACGGGAGCTCCACCAACGTCGAGCCAACAAAGTACCAGAACGCGTTGTAGGTCTGGGACGCGCGCTCCCGGTAGAACGACGCACGTTCCGCGGACGAAAGAGGTAGAACGCTCTGGAACGACACCATGGCGTTGAACAGCGACGCCATGAAGACCATACCGACGCCCGAGTTCAATCCCGTGTACGACGCGTAGTCAACGCCGACGAAGATCACACCGAACAGCAGCGACAGGAAGACGGAGATCACGAGACGCGTCAAGTTGTACGACGGTGTGCGCCAGTACATATCGTAGAACCGCTGGACCAGGAACTTCATCTGCGTCGCGGAGTTGGCCGCACGCTTCTTGCCGAATACCAGCTCAGGGAATTCTGGCGATGGGGTCGTCACGCCTTCCTTAGCCAAGTCCGTCTGCAGCTTGTCCGCGTACGAGCTGCTCTTGAAGTAGCTCACAAAGTCCATGTTGTCAGCGGCTGAGTTGCTCACACCGGCACCGATGCACTCGAGCATCCACGTGGCCGGGTTGTATCCGACCGGTAGTGGAGCCACGCCGGGGATTCCTTCAAAGTAGTCAATCAAGTTGCGGCAGTTCTCACCCAGGTCGCCATAGAACACAGTCTCACCGCCACGCTTCAGTAGAAGCAAACTGTCGAACAGGTAGAACACCTCCGACGAAGGCTGATGGATCGTACAAATAATGGTACGACCAGAGTCGGCCACCTTGCGAACACCGTCCATGATCAGCTTAGCAGAGCGAGCATCAAGTCCACTAGTCGGTTCATCCAGGAAAATCACACTCGGTTGAGCAGCGAGTTCCACACCGATCGTCAAACGCTTCATCTGCTCCACGGAGCTGCCACGGATGATCTGGTCAGCGATGTCTTCCAGTCCCAATAGTTCAATGCATTCGTTCACCGAATCGATCTTCTTCTCATCCGAGATCGCCGCATCCTGACGCAGGAACGAACTGAACGTCAAAGCTTCACGAATGGTAGCAGCTTCCGAGTGCACATCCATTTGTTCACAGTATCCTGTGCATCGACGGATAGCGAGGTCGTTGGCCTCGTAGCCATTCAGCAGAATCTTACCAGTGATCTTGCCTGATGTCTTACGGCCGGCAATGACATCCATCAACGTTGTTTTACCAGCACCAGAAGAACCCATGAGAGCCGTCACCGAGCCAGGGATAGCGTATCCATCGATTCCCTTGAGTAGCTCGAGCGTCTCCTTCGGGTTCTTTGGGTTCGGCACGTAGTAGTGCAAATCCTGGAAGGCCACAGTTACCGGCACAAAGTTTTTCTCGTGAGCACGGGGAAGCTCCAGGATGACGTCGCCGTCCGAGACCTTCTTCGCGTTCTTGGGAGTCTCAAGGAGTGCGTACGTGTCGTTGTCAGTTTGGGCTTCAGACACGTCGACGTTCTCGGGAGCTTCGTAGCGGATGTACTCAAGAGCGAAGAACGAAAGGAACATGAAGACGACGTACACTGCACAGGCGTAGATGACTCCGTACGCGACCCAGGCTGTGTCCGTCTGGATGTCGAACATCTGCAAGTAGTACTCGCCCATGGTCAAGCCGTTGTACTCGGCGCAGTAGTCCACTCCGCCGTACACGCACACGTTGAAGCTGTCTGCACGGTACTGGTTAATGGACAAAGCACGAAGAGCCCAGGACATGGGACTGATCCAATGCAACCAGATCAGCCAGTCGGGGATCGTGCCGGCCGTGACGATGAAACCCGCGAAGATGACCATGACCAGGATGGAGACCTGGCTCACCGGAGACGCGATGTTGCCGTCCGGACACACAGCCGAGAGGAAGAAGAACCACATGCCCATGGCCAGGTTCATGACCAAAAGGATGACGAGGAAGATGACGAAGCGCCAGACGTCCGCTTCGAAGCTGCAGATCCAGTACACAAGCGAGCCGAAGATGAGCGTCTCAGCTACAGCCAACGGGATCTGCCCAACGGACTGAGCCAAGACGTACGACGCCGTGCGGTAGAAGTTGGCGCCGCGTTGCTTGTAGAAGATGTCGCGTTCGGCCAAGTACGTCGGTACCTGTGACGACTGCCCCATGGACAGGAACATAATGGATGAGAAGACGACGCCCATGACCACCGACACCTGCGTCGGGTCGAATTTGTAGAACGTCGTGCAGTACAAAAGCCCCATGACGCCGATCATCAGCAAACGGCCGAACACGAACGGCTTGTTACGATACGTAACCATGAGCTGCCGACGAAATAGCGTCATGGTACTCTGGAAGAAGCTCTGGTGGAACTCGGGCGTGGGGGTCATGTGCTTGTCGATGATGGCGAGCAACTTGGGCTGGTGAGGAGCATCTAGCGCCTTCAACATATCCGTGTGGATGACCGACTGCTTGAACACGTCCGCGAACTCTTTAGGCGATCGCGGGTGCTTGCCTCCACGCGGAGCTTCCCGCGTCTGGTACCGGTACTGCTCCTGCGTTCCCAGATCCAGCAGGTAGTCAGCAATGTCGCGACCGACGGGGCACGCAAAGCCCAGACCGTCGAAGTAGCTCTGCACTTGATCGCACGGGCCGTGGTACATGAGTTGACCCTCGTTGAGGATCATAACGTCGTCGAACAGTGCGAAGACTTCGGGCGACGGTTGCAACAGCGCGATCACAATGTTCTTGTGAAGAGTATGAGCAATACTGCGTTGGGTGGTGATGATATCGTACGTGGCTGCGCTGTCGAGACCCGTACTGATCTCGTCCATAAAGGACGCGTACTTCATGCCAAACTCCATCTCGCCTGTCGTCACGCGCTTGCGTTCACCACCGGAGATACCTCGCATCATTGCGTCACCGACGATCGTGTCCTGGCAGATCTTAAGACCGAGTTGTTCGAGGACAATATCAGGGAAGTTGCCGAACACAGCCTTGGCCAGCTCCAGAGCCTCGAGGTTCTGCTGCTGAGAGCCCTTGGACAGCAGTTCTTCGCCGCGGCGGTCCATCTCGCCACCGCAGAAAGTGTGGGCGAACTGCAGCGTCTCCTTCACCGTAAGGGTGGGGAAGTGCTTGTCACGCTGGTTCACGTATGCTGCGAACTGCGGGAGTGTCTTGAGGATCTGCTCGCGCTTGACACTGTTGAAAGTGACGTCACCTTCGAGCGTGATGTTCTTGACCATGGGGAAGCGGCCACTCAACACCTTCATCAAAGCGGACTTGCCGGATCCCGGTTGTCCCAATAATAGTGTGAGCTTTCCGGGCTGAAACACGCCACTGATGTCCTTGAGGATCTCCTTGCGGACGGTGCGTTTCTTGGGCCCCACGAACGCCTTCTTGACGGTGTTGGGCAGCGTCGGCAGCTCGTACTTCGCGCCGTCGTCCTCCACCACCACGATGTCGGCTGTAAGTGACAGGTTCCTGAAGCGCACGTCCATCTGCGGGAGTTCTCCGCCTAGAGCGACCTCCATTTTGTTCACGATGTGGTCGTGCAGCACGCCTGAACCTTCAGCCATGAGCGTATCGCCCGACTCGAGGCCGAAGCGCTTGGTGGGCGTCGCCATTTCTGCAGTCAATGGGGTGGCAGACTCACGTCAAGTTGGAGAATGAACTGAGGTGATCAATGGCGTTGGCGTTGCCGCAGCAGCACAACGTGTAGGTCGGCAAGTCATTCGGATGCGGTGCAGGTCGTGTTTTCGCCGAGGTTTACGTCAGGATGATGCTATTTCGCCCAAAGTAATGTTTAGACGACCCGAAATAAGGTAGTTTGGGCTGTTTTTGATGGATCGTCCTTAGATTGGGCGCTGTGCTGACGCTCCGAAGTTCATGCGATTATGGTTTGCAGTGCGAAATCGTACCGCAAAATTGACGGATTATGCCGAAGGTTTTCGAGAGGTGGTTCTCCATGTGCGAAGGCAATTTGCATGGTCTATTCAGCTTTAAGACGTGATCTATTCTACAGCGCGAGGGGTGGGTAGAATCATTTCCTACCCGAAAAATGGATCATTTTCGTATCCTGTTCGTGTATCAGGGATTGCGCGCACCCATTGGACGTCTGCCAAAAATACAGTAAGTACCATACATATCAGCAGCGGATTTGTATGTATGTATGTAAACGCGTTTCGCGAGCCGTCTTGCCACCGCGGTGGCTCAACTTCCGCATGCGTCGGATTATCTCTCATTCTCTACGTTTCTCTCTTCTCTCGACCAGAGTCCATTAAGCGGCGCGCACGCTATAAGCGCTTCTGTTAGATCCCTCCAGGCAGCGCGATCCTGTGCATTGAAGCCGGTGTCCAGCAGAAAGTGTCTGAAGGTCGGCATCGAGGACGGTCGGTAGCGTTAGTCGGTGTCTGCCTCTCCACTTGCCGGTCGTATTGGGGTTGAAAAAGGCTGCCATGAAGCGGTACGCTGGAATGCCTGCTGGTCTGCGGAGTATGTGGCCGAAAAGGCTCCATCGGCTGTGAAACAAGTGAAATCGGAGTGGCTGGACGGCCGATCACGAATCCGAGTGGTTGCATTCGTGCTGTAAACATGAAGGCTTCGGAACCTACACAGCGTTATCATCGAAATCCGGACATTCTCGTTCCTGCGAGCTGGCCACATAACGTTGCTCACATGCGTGAGCAGTTTAACCCCATGGCGACGGTGTTTCGTGTGGGCTCCCACTTTGGCTCGTGCAACTGCCAAGACCTGTATCTTGTTGACACTTGCCGCAATGCCCCCTCATGAATGTGTACTGCAACCACAACTGTTGCCCGTACGAGGGCATGTGTGGCAACGGTCTTCGGGAGTCTTACAAGGTGTACTTGGCTCGCAATATTCGGACGTCTGCGTTGGCTGTGGCTGCGGTTGAAGACATCGAGCCGGGAGTGGTGGTCGCTCAATACCTTGGCGAGCTGGAACACATAAGCATGAACCGAAGTGTCCGTCCAGGATTTCGATTGGTGATGAGGCAGCGCCGCCGTGCCGATGAAACAAAGCGCCGCCGCGATGAACTTTCCGTTCGTGAAAAGCACTACAGAGTCTAGAAGAAGAGGCTGAAGAGCGTTGTCGCCAGGAGAATGCCGATCGAGATGAACGGGATCGGCGTGACAGTGAGGACGTAGATTTGAAGAGGAGCCAGCGGAAAGATTAGGCGGGAGATTCGAAATGCAAAATATGATCAGATTTACAAGGTATAGATTCTGAACAGGATGTAATACAATTGGAATTGCTCATCATTTTCCGCACGGAGCTAGTACTTTTTGTGCTCAAAAAGACCACAAATTCTCAAATGGATCGGGATCTGGAGACTTGGATGGCCAATCGAGTACAGAAATGTCCTGCTCCGAAAACATTTCCATGCTCCTCTTGGATACGTGAATGCTAGAATTCTCCTGCTAATAAATGAAATCGGTGCCGTAGGTAAGATGTGCAAACGGGAGGAGGAATTCTGAAACCGTGAAAACATAGTCATCAGAGTTTTGCCTTCCTGTTAGGACAATCAATGGCGTTTTTCCTCGGGCACTAAATGCAGCCCACACAATCACCGACCCGCCACCAGCCTGCTGTCGCTTCGAGTGGCGAGGATCTTTGCGCAGGTCGCGCGAATAGTGCTGAAAGCCGTCGGGTCCGTCAAGGTTCCACTTCTTTTCATCAGACAATATAATGGAGTCCAAGATGGACCCCGCGTCTTTGCGTACAAGCATGACACTGCCCCACTTCTTGCGTATCTTCATGTCCTTTGTAGTGAGGGGGAGTGCGTTCACCATCTTAGTGTACACCAACCAGTCCACCTTTGCTAAGGTGCGCTGGATGGTGAGCACTGAGACGGAGAGCTGCAGTTCCGTCTTTAATTGCGAGGCCGAGGAGTCGCCTTTGGCAGCGGCGCGAACGAGACGGCGGGTCTGGCGGTCGGGAAGTGCTGGTGCTGGACTTGGGGGAGGGGGCAGTGAGCGCCCTTTTAAGATCACGGTAGTTCAACTTGGTTACGAGAGCATAATCATCGTACGTTTTTCTATAACGTGTAAAAAAGAGACGATAATACGCTCGCCGAGCGCCTTTTAACAAAATCACTGTACTAATCTAAGCTCCTTCTGATTGGGTTTATATTTTATTTTTTGAACAACTAGTCGAACTTATCGCTGATTGGTTCAATGGATGGTACATAGTACTCAAAACATATATTACTAAGCAAATCGTTTTCTTTACTGAAAGTTATCGCTCCTCACCAGTTTATTACCAACGATGTAACCTTGTGTTGACGACGTTGACAGTGCGTTGAGAGGTGAAATGTTGCGATGGCTGGATTGCCCTTCGGCTGGTGCTAGACTGCCATGCGTGTAGCACTTCGTACAATACCGTGCAAGAATGCCAATTTACTTCACTTCTACGCCAGTTGAGTGGGAAAATTGGTTTTATGCTCTATAGAAAAAGTATAAAGATATGCAGTGGATTTTATCAACAATGGTGCATGTATCTTGGCTTTAGTATGAAGTTCATATATGATATGCATCAATTTTAAATTGTCCATATCATCAACCGCTGCATTTCTAGGATCTAGTAGCCTCCTTCATCAAATGTCATTTATTTTCCGAACGTAATACTAACAGTAAAAGTGTATCCTTCACAATTTATAAAGTTGGACGGCTCTGCTGCCTACTCATTGCTAAAAGTGCGGGAGGGAGATGTCTGGTACTAGGAAGCGCACCAACACGACACAGCCCCCCCCCAAGCAAGCGAACGCGTGCTACCAGATCTTCTGTGTCGGAGACACCATCAAACACAAGCTGTGGGTAGATCAAGTTTAGGCATGCGTGGGTCCATTTACGAAGGGAAGGGTGGACTTCGAAGCCACCGACAGTACTCGAGAGTCGGTATCGCTACGTAAAGCCTGGTGGAAACCCAAGAAGGTTGGAAGGAGAGGACTTTCTCCTCAGTGAAGAAGCAGCCCTACGTTTTGTAACACCAGAAGCGTTTTTTTATTCGACGGATGCAGGTACTATGTAATGCGGAATACATCAAGGTTCTGATCTAACATTATGTGTGCTGGTGACAGACGACAATAGTACCCGTGGAGACCAGCAAGACCAAGGGCGAAATGGTGGACGTAGCCACAGACGAGATCAAATTGCTGCTACGAGTGGCGAACAAGACGTGGCTGTGAGCATTGGTGGCAGTTCAGCCGGTACTGGCCAGACACGAGGTGAGTAATTGCAGCATTTAAAGTTGCTAATCTAACGTGCGTTTGCTGCTGACAGACGTCGATCGAGCTCGCGACGACGTTCGTTTACGAGGCCGCGGACGAGAAGGTGTGGGTGGCTGCAGCGGGGCTGCGTAGGTGTGCACGGCACAGAGGAAGTTTAGTTGACTCGTAGAGTCCTGCTTGCAAGGCACTAGCCTTCGGTTCTATACAAGAACCAAGTAGTCCACTAAATTCGGGACTCACACAATCAGTGTCCCTATAATAAAGGAACTAACACTAATTATGTAAAATGCAAACTGATTTTTATTTAACTTTATTGCCCTAATCCTAAATGTAACGGATTTAGTATCTAGCATACTAAATCCTAATTAAAATGCAATGTGTGGCTCTTAGCCAACTGCCCTTACATGGGTACATGTGACGTGTGAGATACGATGTGTCATACACAGATCTGTGACGTGTGACCTGGCCGGTGTGTACCACACCAACTGTAGCCAAGGCGAGCAGCGCCGTGTAACCCCGCTACACCCTCCCCCACCAAACCGTGGATACGCAGTATCTACAACTACAGGCATAACTGCCTTGTCAAGGCCTGTCACCGGCAACTTTCCGATAAAAGAAATCTCTCAACGAGAGTGCGCGTGCGCGCTGGCTCAACGAGCACATTCTCCCATTTGCCCCAGCGAGCCTACCGCTCCTCGGGTGTCCCGTGTCCTGGCGTCTCCGCCTCAGCGCCTCTGCGCTTTCCTGACTGAGCCCCCGGCTCCTCTCACGCTCTCCGTTTCGGAGTATTTCGCGGCGTCTCGCCTTCGCTACGAAGCGATGTTCAAGGCCAGCCCGACTACAAGTGGTAGCGGTGGCTCGCCGTTCGAGTACTCGACAGCGTCACCGACGCGCGACCCACGTCGCTCTCCTGACGAGGACGGCGAGGTCGAAGTGGACTATGAGGAGTCCGAGCAGGACGATGCCCCTGCGTCTCCTGCTCCTGCGAGCTCTCGGACGACTCGATCTGAGCTGCGCTCTCCACGTGATCCACGTCGGTACACGCTTCCTCGGCAGCTGCATCAACCCAATCCATTCCCGGAGGGACCTTCGAGCCTCGTGCTCAACGCGTTACGCAACGCACCACCACTTCCTGCTCGCGATGAGCCAGAGTCGCTCAGGGGCGTCGAAGACGCGATCACCAACCCTCTGGATGAGCGCAGGAGGCCTCTATGAGCGGTGCTCCAGAGTCACGTCGACCGGTCCTACGGGACATCGTGGGGACTTCGTCGCGACGCGACTACGGCTTCGAGCCTCGTGACCCTGCCGAGCAGGTGAAACAGTTAATGGCGCAGCCAAACCTGCACGGATACGCCATAGGCGCTGCACCTCGCACAGAGGCTGAGACCCAGCAGCGGCAAGGGCTCCATGAGCGTTTCCTGACCCCGCAGGTATGCACACTCGCCGAGTATCGGCAACGCTTGGATAAGCAACGACGACGCGAGTCTGTGCCTCAGATGAGGACGTATCCGCTCCTACTCCAGACCGGAGAGACGACCAGGGACTATATGGTCCATGTGGCCACTTGGGCCGAAGCTTCACGGAAGCTCGCGTCATTCGATCGGCTCATGGAGAGCTGCTCCGAGGTGGACGTCCGCCTCGCCCGAGGTCTACTCTTCCAATACGCGAAGCTACGCGTGCGGCCCGGCCGCTTTCCTCGTCACACGACGGCAGTGGCTCCCGCCTCTCAGGCCACTATCCCTGCTTCGCAGGACGCTCCTCCAGTCTCCGAAGGAGACTCACTGGCTGTGCCAGCCACGGACCAGAGCCTGAGCTCGGCTGCTAGTCCGTCAGCTTCTCACACTAGTGGTGAGAAGCGGGTGTCGACCGAGTGGTCGACCTCGAGCCCTTCGGGCGCCTCCGATCTTCGCGATCAAAAGCGTCCACGACGTCAGGGCAGTCCTGCCTCAGGGGCCCTTCAAACTCCCACGAGTTTTGGGAATGAGGATATCCACGCCACTTCACCAGATACTGGTTTTGACTACGGTGGCGACGCCGCGCCATCAGGCGCTCCACGTGGTAATGTGGAGTCCCCTGCTCATCGAGCAACGGCGGAGGAGGCCGATTCGCTGCGGGACGCAATACTCGATGAGTGTGATGAGCGCTATTTGTCGCAGCGCGCCATCGCTCGATCGATACTCTCCAGAGTCAGACTCAGTCTCTTCAGGGGAACATGGAGAGCATTTGGCATTCGCATGCCCGTCTCGCTCATGACATAGAGGAGATTGAAAGCCGGGTGGCTTGGCTCGAAGGGCCTCAGTCCCTGACTGCTCGCCTGCACCAGCAGGAGCTTCAGCTCGCTGAGCTGCGGGGTCAGGTGACGTTGCTGCTGCAGATGACACAGCCTGGGCGCGTGTCATCGGCGCCAGCGCCTCCGCGCTCACTCCCGCGGGGTCCCGATATGGCTTAAGCAAGCCGACGTAGAACACAGGGTGTGTTCGCATCCACTTTGGCAAGTCAAGCGTGTATGCCAGGCCCTTCTTGGCCACGACCGTAAATGGTCCGATGAAGCGCGGACGCAATTTCGTCTTAAAGACACTCGACACTGCATCTGTAGGTAGGTTCTTAGCGTTTAATAAAACTTGGTCACCGACCTTAAATTCCCACACATTGCCTCTACCTTTTGCATCAGCTTGTTCCTTCTGAACGTCTTGGCTTTCAGCCATCGCGTCACGCACACGGCGTAATACGCTCAATCTCACCGAGAGGAAGTCATCGACTTGTTTACGCACAGCAGAAGGGCTGACATCAGCAAGCTGAGAGTCGAGCAACGGCACAGCCTCTCCCCCACCAAGCCCGAGTCCACCGCGTGGCGGGGCGCGCGGATGCGCAAGACCGTTCACGTAGAACGGGGTGAAGCCTGTCGAGGCATGCACCGCATTGTTCATTGAGAACTCAACGAGAGGGAGCATAGCGCTCCAACGCTTCGGCGTTTCAGCGCATACGCTGCGGAGGATGTCCTCCAGGACGCGATTCACGCGTTCAGTCTGACCGTCGGTCTGCGGATGATCCGCCGTGGACATGTCCAGTCGAGTGCCAAGCACTTTAAAGACGGACGTCCAGAAGTGACCCGTGAAACGGGGGTCTCGATCCGAGACAATGGTCTCTGGCAGCCCATGCTGGCGGAAGACCCGATCGATAAAGATCGTCGCTGTACCAGCGCCATCGACGGTGTCCGGCACAGCCGCTAGGTGAGCCATCTTGCTCAGACGGTCAACAAAGACCACAACGCCCGTGTTGCCTGCCGAGCCCTTCGGCAGGCCAAACACAAAGTCCATACTCATGGACTGCCAACACCCAGAGGGTACAGGCAAGCTCGCCAAAGGCGCTGCCGCATGTGGTGAGGGTTTAACCCGCTGACACGTCTCGCACGTGTGCACATATGTGCTGACCCAAAGAAGGTGGTTGGGTATTTAGTCGACGGGCTTCGACCTCCTGCTTTTAAGGCTGCGGTGAGGGATCAACTCAGTCGCCAAGTGCACAAGCCAACTAAGTCCAGCGTCCAGACGTTCTTGAAGTGGCTCCGCACTGAGCTTGAAGGATTCATGCGATTCGAGGCCCACATATCGGTGCAGCAGCAGTCAGGTAACGCGTCCAGGACTAATCAGCAGCAAAACGTCCCTTCCCAGTCGAAGAAAGGACAAAGTGGGTCAAATAACACGGCTCGAGTGACAGAAAAAAACACTACATCGCAACCAAAGCAGGCGAATGCTCGCAAAGGATATCAGGTCGGACAGGCTAAGCAGGAGAGGCAGGCCAGACAGTGTTTTAAATGCGGTGATCAGGCTCATGGTGTTTTCCAGTGCCCGGAGGTCGCTAGCCCCGTGGAGGCAAAGGAGCTCTATGAAAAGAGCACCGGCCGCAAAGTCGTAAAGCCTGTACTGACTGTGAGTACAAGAATCCATGAGGATGACAGGACGCCGTCAGCGATACTATGCAAGGTAATGGAGCTTGTTGAGACCTGTATCACGCCGGACAGTGCAGCAGAAGTGTCAATCGTCACGACTAAATTGCTAAAAGCTCTCTCGGACCGCGGAATATGGCTAAACTATCTCGAAATTGCTGATCACGCTGGTGTGACTGGCATTGGCGATAAACCCGTAACAGTGAAGAACAAAGTGAAGCTGAATTTAAGATTCACGACACCAGGGGGGCCATTAATTCTGCACAACGTGATCTGCTGGTTGACTGACCGACTACCACCGGGAGTTGGTGAATTGTTGCTATCGAAGTGGATCATGCAGAAACTAGGTTACAGTCCCGAAAAACTGTTACCTGGGGCACAGCAGGTAAGCGAGGCGCGACGATGGTCCTCTTGGTAAGGCCGTCAGTGTACTAGCCTACGCCAGAAGTGCTGAGAACCCGAATCCAACACCTGAGGAGGCTGACCTCGTGGAAGAGGAAGACCAGGCATGCTTTCCCGACTTCTCCACTGGAAAGGAGCAAGAACACGCGGAGATAAGGTCAATATTGCTCGAGAAAGTTGATAAGGCACGTAAATTGGGTGCGAACGAGGAATTTCTCCAGGAGTTGGAGCAAATTTTGATGCAGTTCATTGACGTGTTTCCATCATTATCGGCAGGGACCCTCCGGTCGATATGCCACCTATGGAAGTGAAATTGAAACCTGGTGCAGTACCAGTGAGATGCCGAGCTCGCCGATACTCGCCCGCGCATCGTGAATTCCTCAAAAAAACACGTCGACGCCTTGCTTGCAGCTGGGCTATGCTATCGAAACCCAAAAAGCAGTTGGTGCTCGCCTCCGTTGGTGGTGAATAAGCCTGAGGTGAATGCTTTTCGTATGACAGTGGATGTTCGAGGGCCCAACGAATGTGTGGAGACGATCGTGTGGCCAATGCCGATTCTTGAGGCAGCGTTCGAGCAACTACGTGGATCTTCTCGATACTTCTCGTTAGACGTTTTTAAGGGATTTTGGCAGTTTGCCATGGCAGTGTGGTGTCAACAGATCTATTCAATCCTGACCGAAGGAGGGGTCATTACACCCACGCGCGTCCTGATGGGGGGAACCAACAGCGTGGTTTATGTACAATAGACTGTCCAGGAGATGTTCTCAGAGCTATTTAACAACGGTTTGATGTTTTGGATGGATGGTCTACTTGGCTACGAGGAGAGCGATGAGGCCCTACTGGTGTTGCTGCAGAAGGTATTGCAAATATGCGCTGACAAGGGTTTGAAACTCAATCCAAAGAAGTGTCATTTTTATTTAAGAGAAGCACTTTGGTGTGGCTGGGTCGTCTCAGGAGAAGGCGTTCGTCACGACCCTGCCAGGATTGACGCTCTGGCAAAACTCCCAGCACCAACAACAGGACAGGAGCTGCAACAATTCGTTTGCGCACTGAATTGGATGCGAACTTCGCTTCCTGCTTTTAACAAGCTAGTTCATCCACTGGTAAAAATGATGGAGAAGGTGTATGACCAGGCTGGTGGCCGCAAGAAGACCCAAGTTCGGGCAGTGAAGCTCAGTGACATAGGTTGGGGTGATTGACGAAACGGCTTGTGTGGAACGATGCAAGCTTGCGTTGAAAAATGCACTGCAATTGGCGCATCCGGACCCTGAAATACTGCTCACTGTCTACACGGATGCTAGTGACGAGCATTGGGGGCCACAATTACCCAGATTCCCCGAGATCAAGCTCAGCGACCAATTAGTGAGCAGGAGCATGAACCGTTGATGATGTTGAGCGGGTCTTTCTCGGGGACAGCACGACGATGGGCTATAGTGGAAAAAGAAGCTAACGCGATAGTGGAAACTTGCCGACGAGCAGATTATTTGCTTCATCGCCCAGATGGGTTTGCACTGTTCACAGACCATCGAAACTTGCGCTACAATTTTGACACACATAGTGTCGCGAAGTCTGTGGCCAAGTACACCGCGGACAAACTGCATCGCTGGTCACTCCTGCTGATGGGCTACCAGTACGAAATCCATGATATCGCTGGTGACGACAACGTATGGGCAGACTTATTGTCGAGATGGGGCTCGTCTTTCAAGACGGTTTGTGCAATTTGGCAAGTGCCACTACCTCTTTCTCCACAGCTGGAAGACAACTTCGTCTGGCCAACGCTTCAAGTTATTTCAACTGCTCAAAATTCAGCGCAACCACCAAGAGATATGAAGCAGTGCCAAGATGACTCATTGTGGAAAGATGGAGACGGTCGCATCTGGATACCGGACGATGCAACAGATCTGCAAGTCCGTGTGTGTGTTGTTGGACATTTTGGCATTGCTGGACACCGAGGTGCTGCGGTAACGCTACAGCAGATCAGTGATCGATTTGTGTGGACCGACATACAGAAGGACGTTGAGTTTTTTGTTCGAAGATGTCTACACTGTGCTAGTACGCTTGGAGGTCCGCCTCAAGCACGGATTCTCGGTGAAGCTATGCACGCAGACCGCCCTAACGAGCTAATCCATTGGGACTTCTTGTATTTAGGGGAGAGTGTCACGAACCAGGAATATGTGTTAGTTATCAAAGACGACGCATCCAAGTTTACGTGGCTTTTGCCGAACGAGACGGCAGACGCAGATGCTACGTTTACAGGTCTAATGGAGTGGTTTGCGTTTTTTGGAGTGTGCCGAAGCTGGGTTAGCGATCAGGGAACCCACTTCAAGAACAAGACAATCGAAGCTTTGCAACATGCACTCGGCGCACACCACCACTTCACTACGGCACGCTGTCCTTGGGCTAACGGGACAGTTGAAGTGGTAATGCGAGAAGTACTACGCTGCTGTCGTGCACTGCTGTCCGAGTGGAGGCTGCAGCCAAGTGAATGGCCCCGAGTAATCAAGATCGTGCAGATGGTGCTAAACAACTCGCCGTCGCCATCACTGGGTGGAATAGCACCTATCACTGCAATGACAGGACTGACAGCTATGGGACCAACTGATCATATTGCGCTACCTGGGCCTATTAAGACTACTACACTGGAGCAAATACAGGCTACCCAGCGCGATAACGTTGATCGTCTGAAGCAGGCACTAGAAGACATGCACAAACAGTGCAGCCGAGTAAATTCGAATGTGAGAGCTGCTGGCCGTGCTAGTCACGGCAACAAGAAAGGCACAACGATGGCACAGTTCGACATTGGGGATTTTGTGTTGTATGCTGATGTGTGGCGCAGTAAACTTCGCGTGAAGTGGTGTGGTCCAGCCCAAGTGACCGACACCGTGTCAAATTGGATATTCGTGATCCAAAACCTAGTAACAGGGCAAAAACGGGAGGCACATGCTAGTCGCCTAAAGTTCTACGCGGACGAGTCCCTGAATGTGACGGAGAACCTGTTATTGCACATCGCCCATAACAGTGAAGGTCACGTGGTGGACAACTTGCTGGAGGCACGCTACAATCGACACGAGAAGCGCCATGAGATCAAGGTCCACTGGCGAGGTCTGAGCCAACACGAAGACTCGTGGGAACCCGCAGATGTTCTGCTGCAGGATGTCCCTGCTGTGGTTAAGGCTTTCGTTCACAGTAACGCAAAGCTGGCTCCGGTGAAGGCGTTGCGCAAGGCGCTACAAGTCAAGTAGCGTCAGCAGCTCTCAGTGTGGAGCGCTTGCATATCTACATGGAAAGATCTCCTCGAGGGGGAAGTGTTGTAGCTGAAGCTACATCGTCTTGCAGTTGCTGGGGTCAAGCCTAGCAACACAAGTACTTTGTAGAAGAGTTACGGCTACGACTACAGCAAGTAAGGACGGTTGCTGAACTACGGACTGTTACGCAAGGACAGCAAGCATGGACCGTTATTACGTGGAATCCAATCTCTAAGAGCATACATAGGAAGAGCACAGCTAGTGAAAACTACAGACTACTCAATACATATCACTTCTACATTTGCATTCGAGCGACACAACAAACCGGAGATTCTTCTTCATCGTAGCCTTCAGCGGACGGTACATCGCTTTGTAACTTGTACGAATCCTATGGTGACGCTCTTTACGAGGACGTGGCAGGTTGGTGCAAAATTTGCATAAAGAACCACTGATTTCGTCTCAATGGAAGTCGAGGAAAAATGCGTCCCACTATTTCGATAAATCCTATTCCGGATTCGCTTCACATCCGTTTTGGTGTGGAGGAAAAGCGGGAGATCCACAGTTAAAATCCCCATTTCTGACATGCTTGATCAGTGTCTTGGTTGGAACCAGACCATTCAGAAAAGCTCCTGGAACCTGGAAAACTGATAACTTCTCATCCAAAACGTAGGACTTGGATCGGTGCCAATATCTTTCGATCAAAACGTGACATCTACCCTAGATAATTGCACTCAGAACAGAAGACAAAAAAAGTCGTGCCGACGATGATAAGGGTGTCAAGAAACCATATCAAAGGAAATGCAACATGAAGATCTATCGTGCGTAAGTGGTATGCCCTATAACTTCGAGATAATGGGTGGATTTACTGCTGGTCAAGTGCCTTCACTTGAGGTTCGAATCCGAATTGTCGAATGACCGGAGAAACCTAGCACCTCTTATGTGCTCGATCTCCATGCTAGCGCTTCGCGAAAGTGTAAAGCGTTTCGGAGTCTACACGTTGCGCGAAAAACTAAAGAAGTGTGACCCACCAAGATTGCTGGATAGCAGGATTGAGTGCCTTCAAGAAATATAATCGCGAGCCAAAATATGAGATCTCCAAAACACACCCGGAGCATCACATCATGGACAACCGGTAGAAGGCATCCGCAGTTGCGTTACAAGTCGCGTCGTAGACGGCGGCCATCGCAACCGACAACATGCAGTGGGGTATGAAGTGGTGATGCAATCGTTCGAAGTGCTGGGAGACTTGAGAGGTCCCAAAATGAGAAGTAAAAAAATGACACCACTGGTGGAGTGAAGTGAATTAAATTGATTAACAGGCGAGTGGACAACTCGTTGGACTACAGATAATCTGTCTGGTAGTTGCGCCTCCGTTTTTCGAAAGTGAATATCATTCCGAAGTATGAGGAGGTTACCATAATTTCGCTTTCGACCCCCCACCCACCCGTACCAAGAAACTTACCCGAACCAAGTAACCGAATATGGACTCCCCGGACGTAAACTAAGTTGATATTACATCACTAGCGAAGACGATATGTCCACTAAGTAGTTAACCAACTTCTCCTTCTTCTTACCATACGTCCGTTTACTTTCCATTTCAAATGACAAGAAATGATTACTTAGCATTCTAAAAATCAATATCCCATTCATACAATTCGCAATCACAATCAAACCTTCAGAATTCAATAGCCAAGCCAAGTAGTAGCAACCAGGAATAACCAGTTAATCAACTTCAATTTCCTTTTACTTATCACGCAAAACTTGCGCTCGTTGTTCAGAGCAACATGTGGTTTGATGCGTTTTCTAATGCGACATGCTTTTCCCAAAAGATTTTGCAACCAACGCTTTTGTAGTCGGTTCAACCAAACCTTCGCTTCAATTTCCTTTTCAAACGACAAGACAATACATAACGACAAAGTCGTTATTGAGTCGAAATACTAATACATGAACTTGACTACTGTACACTACCGCATATGAATTGCATAAAACATTCATAATTGTTGCCATCCAAGGATTGATCATATCCTTGGATGGGATTTTTGGTTGTCGGCTTGCTTTCCTGTAACCTGCTGCGAGCCACGACCTACGATGAGTCTCCTGGATAGGAGAGCGTTGCTACTTTCAACTTGCTAGCTGATTTCTTGACGATACGAAATAACGTATGTGAGCTACATGTACAGGATTTCTCGGCGGATGCACTTATGTTGAGTCAGCTATTTGATTCTCGTTATGGATCTTGCCGCTTGGTATTATTCGTGCGCTTGTCCACAGATTTCGACGGCGCGTCTAGCACCAACTGGAGAAGAAGAAGATTGTTGATTTTTGGCTCTTTGCATGCATTCTGTTGTTGATATTTATGTCCTACAGTATCACTAATTCATTGCCGTCTTAATTAAGCACTGTAACTAAATGGTGGCCAACGTATTTTTTACACTTTTTCTCATCCAAGGATATGATCAATCCTACAATGATGAATGTTTTATGCAATTCATCTGCGAGGCGAACTAGGATTGGTCGAGCACACGTATTAGCATCAATAACGACAATTTGTCGTTATCACTGCCGTGTTGTCATATGACTACCAGTTGGCACCGCCACCAATGGTGTTATTGTTGACTTCTCAAGTCTCCAATCACTTACAGACGTCCGATCATCACTTTGCAATTTCCTTCGTCGTCCTCAAGCCAAACAACAAACATCATGCGTCTCTCTCAAGTTCTAGTGGTCGCCGTAGCCTCCTTCCTTTTCGCAAGCGACTCGGTTGCTGCTGCCACTTCCAACCAGATCAAGACTTCCAAGATAGTGCAGAACAGCCCGAGCCAGCGACTTTTGAGAAGCCACAAGTACCTCGTCGAGGAGGAAGAAGACGAGTCTGAGGACTCCGTGGACGTCGAAAAGCGTGGTGACACTACTCACGACGAAGAGGACATGGAAGAACGTAGCCCTTTGTCTCAAGCTCAAATCGACAAGCTTGAAGCCATTGCGAGTCGTTGGGGAACTTCTTGGAGGAAAGTAGCTATGGGTCGTTCATCAGTCTCGGAAGAGAAGATCAATGCGTTGCTTAAATTGCGAGATGCGTTCCTCAAGAACAAGAGGGGGTCTATCGAGAAGGCAAACGCACGGATTATGCATTTGAACATGAGCTAGAAGCCATTTCTGCCGCGAATGTGTCCAGTCCTAAACAAGCAACATGTGATTTCTTTGCCATTCGAAGCGAATAACTCGAATTTTGGCTGTCCATAACAAGTAACCCCCCCAATGTGCAATTATTTATCCATGTCTCCAGCTTCCCTTGCCCCTCCGAACGCACAAAGGCGATCGAACGCTTCGTCCAGCAGCTCTAACGGGAGTTCGGCATCTACGATACTGAAGAACTCCAGTGTTTCGTACGAGGTAGCTATTATCCAGAGAAGTTGACCGTCTACAACGATCTGTTCAGCAGCTTGTCGATGCTTTCTTCCCTTGTTCTTGATTGAATTGTTGACCTCTGGGAAGATCCGTGCATCTCCCATTGAAATATCACCAGCATCCGTGGATTTCTGTCGTAGGAAAAGCGCGTGAGGGTCGTCGTTCAGTTTAAGCGGTGGGATCCCTGACGGATATTCTGGAGATCTTTCGACACAAGCTTCACGTAGACATCGTGAATTCTGGTAAGTGGCCAAATACTGGATAAACCGTTTCATAATGCTGGAATTCTGGTTAGAATGAAGATCGTCAGCTAGAATGACACCTCGAAGTCGGTCAACAGCCACCGAATACCAGAGGAAACGACCGGATTCAGTGCAAAATCGAGCTTGAAGTTTCTCCATTTGATGGTGAAGTACCTCTTGTGAGCTTTTCAGATACGGTTCGAGCTCTTGAGCGCAGAATTCAGCGAGATCTTCGACACTGTGTTGGTTGACATCATTAGCCAAATGTTTGGCCCATTCTACAGCATTGCTTTCCGGTTTTCTTTCCACCAGAAAGGCGAATTGGACCTGGATTTGGACATGTGAAATGATGAGAAGCGCGTGACGTTTTGGATATTCACCATGACGGGTGAATCGGAAGTCGTTAAGCTCGAACGTGTCAATATGGACTGATCCTTCACCTGTTTCAAGAAACACGGTAGGTGATTCAAGGTAATAACGTGATAAAACTTTACGATGACGTACTACTTGAAGTGTCAGGTACAAAGTCGCCAACTAGCAACCACTGAGAAAGTAAGCGAAGGAAATCCCTCCTCATGGTAGAGAAGACTAGCTGTTTGCTGTACAAAGGAAAAATTACCACAACCGTAAGATGATAATTTTGATCTTACCTGCTGTAAAACATTACCGGTAGAAGATGCAGCGACCAATGACACAATACTTTTCACAAATTATCAGCTAATTTCTCAATGGAAGGGATGCTTGCGACTTTACCTGTTCGTTTGGAGTCGATTCTCCCAAAGGCACGTCCAGGATTGCTAACTTGGTCTAAGGAAAGAAAATGCTCAATTAAATCTTAACAGAATAACAGCAACAAAGACATATTGTACCATCGTTTCCAGTGGATAATTGACCGCAGGAACGTAGCCATCGAAAGTGAAGTGGAGACTGGATCCAAAGCTCAAATCTCTGTGAATAGCGGATAAAACCCCTTTGAAGAAGGTGTCAAGCTTAGCTTTGAGAGTCGAAGCGTTGATGGCAAATCCTTCTTGACGACGCCATTGACTGAGCTTTGCATCTGGATATCCGAAGAAACTTAAGAGCAGGTCGCAGCTTGAACGAGTATAGTACTGCATCATTGAAAACTTTGTAAGCAAAATTAAAGATATTTTGCCGAACCATGAAAATCCGTACCTGGATAATAGATTCTGGGATATCTGCAGCGAAAATCAGAGCGTACAGCACTTCGTAGATATTGACAAACCCCACAACCCCAGTGGACCCATTCGTAGATCCACCCCCAAACCGTGCGAATCGAAGCGATTCTCCACACAATGAGGTTGTAGCTCCAACTGCAGCGGCTAAAACCCTTCTCAAATCCAACCACTCAGTATTTTTCGAGTTTGTGGAGAAGCAACCCACTGTTCTAGTATTGTACACATAGTGATACAGTAAATTGTCTTCTCCTTCTTTCTCAGTCGTATCCAGAAGCAGCACCTCCATCTTTATCCGATAAAACTCCTTATGTTACGACTCTTCACACAATAAATCTTATGGTGATCCATGATCAAGTCGACTGGCGAAACTTGAAAGACTCGTTGGCGTTGGATGTGAGTCTGATCGAGTCGATCTTCTATAATCTTTCCAAGGTTTACGACAAGAAGCAGCGCGAGCGTGAAGAACGTTTAAAATCTCCTACTTCCGATTTCAAAATCTCTAAAAATCCAACTAAAAGTCACCTCGACGACGAGATGTTCGCTAAAGCTGACGTGCTCAAGGCACTGGAAGATGCTGAAGGTTATCTCAACAAACGTCCGTGGCTTCGCGTCCTCCATACTCGACTCGCATGCGTCTCATTCGAGAAAGAAGGAATAAATCTGCAGAATTTTGTACGATATCGCCAACGAGACCGGAATGTTTGTCTAAACGATGTGAGAAGGAGACTTGAAACTATCTACGCAGACGCCAAAGTGTCTATCGAAGTGGAAGAAAAGCACAAGAGTTTCTTAGCTCAAGCTCGAGCTGTATCTCCCTGGTGTGTTCGAGATTTCAAGTGTCTGCATCCCTCACCAGCTCAGCTTTATAAGGTCCACGTACTCCCTATTCGTCCAAAAACAGAGGAAGAACTACAACAGCAACGTGAATATGTGTTAGACCACGCTCGAGCAGTTGTGAATGCTGCAGTGGGGACTGTTCTGGATAAAATGCTGACTCCTTATCTCACACGACCAAAATCGACTGCTAAACGCACTGAAAAGCGTCCAGGAAGTCCACCTAAAACTCAAGCAAGAGCTAAACGAGAACAAGCTGAACGTGAAGTGCGAATAACCTCTCTACGATTGGATATTCTGGCTCCTACTGCAACACAAGACCCAGTTGACATTTCGATGAAGGGAAAAGATCAAATCGCTCTAGTTATGATGCAGTTAGCGACTGTGGAAGCTCAAGGAGACCCTCGTTTGGCTAGGAAGTTACTAGAGAATCATATCGTCCAATCCGGAATTCGACGTGCTGCAGAACAAGCTAAACGACTCGGAATTACTGAACAAACGTGGGAAGTAGTGAAGCTCTGGCGTGAACTTTATCGTTCTTCGACTTTACAGGCGCTCGAAACATCCCTTTATGGCTAATTCACAAAATGCTGAATAAAATCTTCATTCCTACTCCAACACTCTCTGCGCGATCGTAAGAGCCGAGAGGGCATCCTTCTTGTACTTAATATTCAAATCTGTTTTAGACAAGAGGAACCTCGCAACTCGGACTTGTCGGTGTTCAATTGCCACCATTAGCAGCGATTCCCCCGTTTCAACGTCTTTCAGGTTCACGGATGCCACGTCTCCACATTTACAAGCGTTAAAGAGTTCCAGATCGAGTTGAGGATGTAGTGACATGGTAGAACCGGAAGGAGTTGCGGTTCTACTTGATTCAGTAGTTTTTTGGCCAGAAGAACTGTTACTCACAACATCCTGTAGCCATTTGCGCCTCCTGATCTCTCGAAAACAATCCACGAAGTAAAGCCACACACAGTGATTGACACATGGACACACCTGAATGAAGTACCAGTGCACGTGTGACCATCTATTGTTTCCTCAAGAACAGCTTTTTTAATGGTGTGCTTAAAATTATGCAGGATGCTCTCAGGCTCTTGTGGAGCTACACATTATCTAAAAGAAGTAGCAGCAACAGTAGCAGTAATGAGGAGAGGACAAGACAGACGCATGGCAAACAGTTTGTTACTTGGTTCGAAGCAAAGATTGGTAGGGAACTCGGCAAATTGAGGAATGAGAGTGAGGGCTTGTTGGTGGTCTTCGTGCGAACGTCCACGAAGAGGAATTATGACATGGTTCATGTATGGCACACTACATTACTGTTTCAGAATTGTTGGATTGACACAGGTAAGCAGTGATCGCTATATGCTTACTAGTGATGTATATACAGTATGTTTCAACAACGCTGTCTTGTCGTTTGAGAAGGAAACTACCAGTCTGGAATCGTGACCTCCACCAATGGTGTCATTTTTCATTTCGCTCTCAACTTCTCAATTCGCCAAGCTTTCCCAAGCCAAACAACAAACATCATGCGTCTCTCTCAAGTTCTAGTGGTCGCCGTAGCCTCCTTCCTTTTCGCAAGCGACTCGGTTGCTGCTGCCACTTCCAACCAGATCAAGACTTCCAAGATGGTGCAGAACAGCCCGAGCCAGCGACTTCTGAGGAGCCACAAGTACCTCGTCGAGGAGGAAGAAGACGAGTCTGACGACTCCGTGGACGTCGAAGAGCGTGGTTACACTACTCAAGACGAAGAGGACCTGGAAGAACGCAGCCCTTTGTCCCAAGCTCAAATCGACAAGCTTGAAGCCATTGCGAGTCATTGGGGAACTTCTTGGGCGAAAGTAGCTATGGGTCGTTCATCAGTCTCGGAAGAGAAGATGAATGCGTTGCTTAAACTGCGCGATGCGTTCATCAACAGTAAGGCGAAATCTATCGATGAGGCAAATGCACGGATCATGCATTTGAACATGAACTAGAAGCCATATCTGCTGCAAATGTGTCCAGTCCTAAACAAGCAACATGTGATTTCCTTGCCATTCGAACGAATTTTGGTGTGAGTTTTGGATGTGCGTTTATCAATCTGATTCATATTTCGTAAGCAATGTATACGGTTGACTACAAAGGAGGAAGAACGGACTTCAAGGACTGAGGAGGATGTTTCCCTACTGACGAAGATGGCGACGAGTGTCCGGATGATATCGAGTTAACTATTGCCAAATCTGTTCCACAGGAAGTAAGAACCCTCGGAGCGATAGTAAGCTGGACAACGTTTGATATATTCGTTGCCTAGGACATCTCAAATCCTCTAGCGGGTAATGCATCAAAATTCAGGTACTTTTTGAAGAAGTTTACTCCAATCTTGAGTCCGCAATCCACGGAAGAACCGAACTGTGCTCTGTAGAATCTGAGGCAGCGATAGCCATCACGAAAACAGGAGGCGCAAGTGGCTTAAATTCCACCTTCTTGGAAGTACTCGACGAAATACTTGCAATGGAGCACGAAAATATCACTATTCTGAATCTAACTGTTACCCTCAGCAATGTCCGAACCTTGCTGAAAAAAGAAGTAGAAGTTGGCCAATTGCGGTTTTCGTCCAGAGAAATTACAAAACAGAGAAAATCGTTGATCGACACAGATTTCGAAGTTTCATCAGGCCTGTTCCCAAAGGTTTCAAGGTTCTTGCAGTCTCATGCTCATACAAAACATGAAACTCTGGCAACGTGCTCCACTGAAATGGGCTTGCAAATCGTAGCTCTTGAATCCTATTAAACAGCAGCGTTCGATTTGTCCACTGAATTCGTTTCCATTCCCTCATGGTAAAGAGATGTAGACACTTCATCTTAAATATCGAGTGCACCCCGGAGATACAGCTCGACCTTGAGCTAAGTAGTTCTTGTGCTTCTCGTCCACTTACAACTGCACTTTGGATATGGTTTCAAATCTCCTTCCCACGTCTTTCCGGTCTCGTTGACAAACACGAGACGTACGGAAGTCGAGTGTGAAGAACTCGTAGCCACGGATGTTTGTTGAAATAGCTTTCATCATTTCCCAGTGCTTTGAGCATGTCAGCTTTAGCGAACATTTCGTCGTCAACTCGACGTCGAGGTAGGTTTGACTAGGATTTTTTTTTTAGAGGTTGGAAGTAGAAGATTTTAAACATTCTTCACATTCACGTTGCTGCTTCTCATAATAATAGCTGGGGAGATTATAGATCTCGTCCAACGCCAAGGAGGCCTCCAAGTTTCGCCAACCAACTTGTCATTGGATTTTATTTTTTCTGAAGCCGTTTTGACCATTCTACATAGAAAAAAATCCAAGTGCATGGCATAGAAAATCATCCGGAACTCGACGTGCTGCCTGAAGAGGCTAAAGACTCGCCTGTAAGGTCAAAGAGCGATAAAGTTCACGCACAGAACTTCACTACTTCCCACGTCTGTTCCGTGATTCCGATCGAAACATCCTTTTTTGGTTAATTCACAAATATGAGAAAAAAATATTCAGTCTATTCCAACATTCTATGGGCGATCATAAGAGATGAGACGTCATCCCTTGAGTAGTTGATATCCAAATCTGTTCTAGACAAGAGGAACCTCACAACTCGGACTTGTCGGTGTTCAATTGCCACCATTAGCAGCGATTTTCCCGTTTCAACGTCTTTTACGTTCACGGAAACTTCTAATTCGTCGATGAAAAAGCGAATTTTTGCCACGTCTCCAGATTTACAGGCGATAAAAAGTTCCAGATCGAGTTGAGGATGTAGTGACATGGTAGAACCGGAAGGAGTTGCGGTTCTACTTGATTCAGTAGTTTTTTGGCCAGAAGAACTGTTACTCACAACATCCTGTAGCCATTTGCGTCGAATCTCCTGGAAACAAGCGTCGTGTCCACGTAGTAAAGCCACACGCCAAGCTGTACGGTCCTGTAGGTCTTTGACAGTCACATCCGCTCCAAAAGCTAATAATCGAGTAACAGCATGGAGATTTCCTCTTGCTGCAGCGATATGAAGTGGAGTAAATCCCAAAAAATCCGTCGCTTCTAACGGAGCATGAGGAGCTTTAGCCAGTAACGTTTCTAACACAGCCATTGCGTGTTGTGCTTCTTCTTCTGCGGTAGAATACGCACTACGATAATTGTGTGCGTGATGTCGAGTCCAAGGGAATCGTTCTTCCTCTTGTACTACCTCAATACCCGCAAGTAGAGCTTCATGTAGTGCAGTACGTTGTGTCCAAAAATCCCGTTCTGCACCGGTAAAATGCTGAGGAAAAAGCTGTAAAAGCTTAGCCACGACAGATTCCAAACCCCGACGAGCTGCTTCATGGAGTAGTGTACGCTTTCGGCCAGGTAGAACGGGGTCTACGAACAACGGAGTCGTCATAGCGAGGAGATACATGGCTACACGTTCATAGCCGTTAAGAATTGCAAGAGATAGAGGTGTAAACCCCTTCGAATTCACAGCATAGACGTGGTTCGGAGCTGTACGCAGCATTTTCGGTAAGAGAAGAGTCACAACCTCCAAATGCCCAGATTTGGCTGCAAGATGTAGAGAGTTATTCCCTCCAGAGCTCGTCATCGTAATATCCGCTGGTTCCGGTTCTCCAGTCATAGACGGATAAAATCCGTCTAAAATATCCACCACAGCATCAACATTACCACGACGAGCTTGAACCAGTAAATCTCCATCCTGAATAGCGCGTTCCCTTGCTGCTGTCAATCTACCGAGAAATCCTCGAGATATTCGGGTGATATTTATCGCACAGATCCATCCACGCTCATTTGCTCGATATAATCCACGTCGTTTTGCTCGTTGTCGACCTAAAAATCCTCGAACGGTCCGTTGAATTGATAAAACACACGCAATTCGCACTGCTACCTCTTCAGATCGCCGCATTTTAACCACAAGAGCACGTTGGAGCATCCCTCGTACTAAACTTTGCATCTGAGCAGCACCACTATGTCCTCGTTCTTGATTCGTTCGAATCCGAGCTTGAGCTAGTGCTTTTGAAGCTAAAATTCGACATTTTACAAAGCTCTGGAGCTTAAAAGCCGCTTGTTGTTCTCGATGGAAGCGAAGACCTCGAACATGACACCTTGCTTTAAATCCTAGGAATAATCTGGCTACAATCCCAGCCAGCTTCTGTTTTCGAGTTTCTTCCCTGTGTAGAATTAATTTTACCGCCATCCAACGAGCTATACACGCTCTCCAAGCACATTGAATAACCGATACACAACGTTGCCGTCGTTCGAAAAGATCCAAAGCTCGTAGTTTACATAATATCCGACGTGCACCCCATATTCGATAAGCACTCTGGATTTTAATCGCAGCTTTGGTCTGTTTAAGATTTAATCGCACTCGTCGATCCTTCTCCCCCATCACAATTGCTGTCCCTTTCGTGACTTGTAACAAGCTGCCACGGATTCTTTTCCGGACTAAAAGTTTCTGTCGGATCCCACGGAATTGTCTTCGCAATACAAATCCTCGTCGTACGCGTTGAATAATTACTGCAGCATAATATTCACGTCGAGCGCGTTCTTGACGGATTTCGTTGAGCGATTTCATAAACGCCCGTTGTTCACGAACTAGGGCGAGTGTTTGTTGTGGAGTAGGGACGGATTTCATATGAACGTACGGAGATTTCATCTCCATGTCATCTTGGTTATCCGGGGATTTTATCCTGGATAAAGTCTCTCGTGCTCGTTCTTCAGCCCACCGTGAAGCTTCCGTAGGTGATACCAAAGTTTCTTGAGTTAACGGATCATATCTAGGCAACGGAATAGCCGTAGTTACCACAGACACGACAGTAGTGTACGTCGATCGTCGAGTTCCGAAATAGAGACTTGGCGTGAGATTTAATCCTTGATTGACTGTCACAATTTGAGCTTGACGAAGCTCTTCTCGAGCTTGTAGCCACTTGTTCTTGTGATCCGTTGACAGCAGCTTGAAGCCATTGCTCTCGGCCATTTGGATCCGAAAGTGACGACTGCTTAAATCGTCCGTTCAATTTTTAAAAAACACGTAACGTCTCGAGCTTTTAGAGTCGAAATGGATGAAGAAGACGAGGAAGTGGAGCTGGCAGTGCAGAAATCGCTATGTACGAAGCGCTTTGAAGCTCTGGATGACTTGAGAAATACGTATTTATCAACAACTCAACTGACAACATCCAACGTGATTTCCACTGTGGTGACGGCTGTTGCAGTGCGAAATATACGTCGGAAACGAAGTAAATTACTTACGCCTCCAAGTAACCAAGAGCATCGAGAGATGGTATATGGAGCTCCGAAATCTCTTTCTGCTCGATCGAATAAAATACGCAAAGGATCGATACATCAAGCTCAATTACCTACTTTTCGACGTAGTTTACCGACGCTCTCGATCCCTACAAGTCGTTTACATCGTGAATTATTACTGGAAAGAGATGTTTTTATGGCGCAATTGACTAAAGAGAGGGAAGAGAAAGCTCAATTGGAAGATTGGGCTGCTACACGAATTCAAGCGTGTTATCGGGGATTTATAAGTCGTCCAAGAGTTGTTGCTTATGCTCGAAGGATGAATAAATTGGCGTTAAGAAGTGTCTCCAGTATTCGACTTGATGTAAGTTATTTTGTTTCACGCAAAAGGCATCAATCTTTACTGAATTTTGTGGCTTAGCTAGCGGAAATGCAGGAGAATTTACGTTTGCATGGTAATATACCGGAAGATGAGGTGAATAAGGACACAGCGATGTGGAGGCAAGGAGTTAAAGCTCGATCTCGACGGAAAAGGGAAGCTAAAAATCGACACGAAGAACGTCACCTTGCTGTTATACGTATCCAGGCTTGTGTTCGAAGATTTCTCGCTAAAATTGCGTATCGCCATCTCGTGATAAGAGCTCGAGACGAAAGATTGCGGGTCGCTGCAGTCAAAATCCAGGTAAATTGCTTTCTACCTTTTTTGTTGTTGTAAAAATGTCTAATAGCGTTCTGTAGAGTATCTACCGAGGATGTTATCTTCGTTCATGGATCCATAAACTCGTGCCCAAGCTTCGGTATAACGCTGCAGTTCAGATCCAGTCTCTTGTCCGGTTCGTAAACAATTGTTTTCAGGATTTTTACTTGATCACTTCGACTAATTAAATACCGAATAGTGGCAGTCAGGCTCGTGAACGAGTCGCTATGCTACGATTTGAACGGACATGTGAAGAGAGACGAAGTATCGGCCTCGCTTTCCCGTTTAAATGGGGGAATCGAGCTCATGGAAACTTCAGTAACCTCACTTCTGATACCCCTCGGTCTTCTCTTCGTGTTTTATATGAGAATCGCAAGTCTCGTGCTTCTCTCGAGTTCAAAACTGGCAAATGGAAGGAACAACGGAGCTTTCTTCGAGTATACGTACGTTCTATTCGGATTTAATCTGATCAGCCATTATGGATTTAACCGTGAGTTTTGCAGAATGTATCCCAAAAATTGGTAGCACGACGTGCCCGCCTGGTACATCGTTGGAACTGGACTAAGTCGGTTGTGCTGGATAAAAGACGCCAACGTCGAGTCAAACGGATAGTCTCCGCATTTTCTTCTTTACCTTCAGCTGGTAGAGCTAAGAGTGCTAGTAGAACTACTCAGAGAAGACAAAGCAAGATCGTATTGCCAGCAAAAAGCCCCCAACATTAAACAGAAGCGTTTCGGATCGTCAATTGTCGCTTAGTAGTACACAAATCGCTTCCCACTCTTGGATAATCCCTTGCTCTCCCCTAGTTGCTCCAGCGACGACGCTATCTCTGTGGTGGCGCATCTCAATCTACCAAACCAAGACAACTGGCACCAGTTATCAACGTGCTGAGTGGTTTTCGAACGGGTCACGCTTTGAAATCGGAGCGCAAGAAGAGACTGAGCCCGACTCCTGGTGGTAACATTTATCTTCTTTATCTCCAAAAAAATTCTACTGCTTTTCCTGTAAAACCCCTTCCAATGGACAACGATCTCGTTGGTGCTGAAGAAGACGCTGTGCCTTGGCCTGCAACAATTGGAACTACGGTGGAATAATTGACCTACACAAAATTAAAACCAGCCAAACTCGGAGCAATAGAGAATTCTCCAGATCGTACCCGATCTCGAATATTCAGAGCTTCATTTACTCCAAGAAACCGGCTTGGGCTTCCGTCCGGTGGATCAACATCGAAGGTTTGAACCATCGTCTTCATCAGTTGGCGGTGGAAGACACTCTGGGGCTGCCGAAGTACGTTAAGTACGAAGAACACTCGTCCCTGGTTCTCCGTGACGTGGAGATGGTGAAAGCTTACCAGGAGATGTACCGAGCTTCCCAGTGTATTTTGCCTGAGGATGTCTCTCCTTTTGATGATATGAACCAAAACGAGCTGGAATTAAGACTGAGAGGTCTGAAACTGGGTCGAGTCATGACTTTGCCGGAACAACTGAGCTTATACTTGATGAAAGGAGTATTGATCAGTGGCCAAGCACACGGGAACATTCTTTGGCCGGCAATTACAGCGACTTGGTGTTTCGTACTCCAAAGTTCGACATCACAGCACTGTACACCATCATGGACGTTTGCGTGGAAATTGGAGCGAAGTTGATCATGTTAGAGAGGCTGATGACACTACAACCCCGACACTTCGACTTGACTCGGCAGGTGAAAATGCTCCAAACGCACTGTAAATTACTGTTCGGAGTCATCTATCTCCAAGCTGGTTCTATCCAACGATTACAAGCGGGAAACGCTCCAGTACTTCGCAGACGTTCAGGACGCAGCTCACGATGTGTGAAGAGCATCTTGACTGCTGCAGAAGCTTGGTGGAAAGCTTTACTGACGCCGATCTACCCAACAGAACGACGCCAGCTATATCTTGGCCCTCATCGCAGCGATCTTTCTACCAGCACAATTTCTTACAGGTGTCGACGGGATGAAATTCCTGTACATTCCGGAGATGACGTTCTATTCATCTGGTGGGGAATAATGCTGGTGGTTGCCGGTCTCATCATCTTGCTCTTTAAGCTCAAAAAGTGGCTGCTAAAACGCTGGGTAAAACAATTGTTCTCTTGGACATCTTGTTGAGATTTCGCCTCGGTTTAGAGCTGGAATCTCAAAGCAGTTCCAGAAGAAGAGCATCAACTGGAGTAACAAGACGCTTGCAGTAACCAGAGCCAGGTACGTGAAGCCAAACGGGAAGGAGAAGATGTAGATGTGGAAGAACGTGAAGAGGCAGAAGAACAGCAGAGGGAAAAACGTCTGTGAGAGTCGAGTACGTACGATGACAACCGAGAACGACTCGCCTACCCACATGATCGTCATGACGCCAAATGCCAGCAGACGGTCCTTGTATAGTTCAAACAGGAAGAACAGGATACCTAGCTAAGGAGGCAAAATGTTAGATTAAGTTCACAATGGAAGGAGATCATACTTTACCAGAACTGGTACAAGCACCAGCGACTGCGACAAGAAAGTTGACACGAGATTGACAACTGGAAGCTGTAGTTGCTGTCGGTTAAGGAAGAAAGTTGCGAAAAGTAATATTCGCTTCTGTGTCTCCATGAGTATGAAAGCAACTAGCGCTGTGAGGGTGAGGAATAGGAACAGGATCACGTGCAAGATCTTGATTTTGAGTACGAGAAGCCTGAGCCACTGCAACCAAAGAAAACAAGTTAATTCTTGTAATCAAAATAAAATCCGACCAATACACGTACACTTTGCGCTGCTGCATCTGGGTTAAACACCCCGTAGCTCATATCCACAATGACGTGACTATCCTCTCTCATTAAGAATCCCTTGGCTCCAAAATGCTTCAGCAACTGGTTCTCCACAATCGTATCGTATCCTACCACTCGATCCCGTATCCACCTCCACAACAGCAACTTATTAAACCATCTGAGCTCAAAGCACCGGCATTTCGTAGGCAAATACAGTGTATCCATCGTCACATCCGGTTGAAGAGCATCCACATGTTCCAGTAATGCTAGTAGACTCTTTTGTGGGGTGTAGATGAAGCTCAAACTTGGATCCTGTTGGTTCACGGCATCTGAAGTGCTATATGACGAACGACCCACTGAATATGAGTTAATTGGGTCCGTAGAGAGCCTCCTACCAGCGGCTTCAACATCAGGTAGGATCTGAATCCGCAAGAGATTTAAATGCTCGTCTTGAAAGTTGTTCGGGGTCTTCAGAGACGGGAGAAACTGGTCTAGGCAGCTAATATGGCTTCCTTCACTGATGAAACTCGTATGTAGCAAGAAAAGCAGAAGAAGAAGGTGAGCAGCTACCACAAAAAGCAGCATTTCAATCCTCTCCCTATTCTGAAAAAGAAACAATAAAAATTGACAGCCCACAGAAAGCGTTACTTGGACAAGTGGGTATGTATAGGTAGATAAGACACAGAGAAACATCACCTTTGCACTTAGAAGTCTCTGCATCCAGAGTGTAAGACACACGTAGAGGCGGAAGTTGATCTCCTCCATTTCGACCATGATCTGATTCTAGAAGTCTAAAATTAGAAAATTTCCAAAACCTGATTTGTGGCCATTTTGGTGATCGACATAAATCCGACTAAGTTCGATTCCTAACTGTCAGAAGTCTCATTTAGCTCAAATGGACCGAGATGTCCGCTCTTCGGTGCGTTCTAAGCGCAAAGCTGCGGCCCCTGCTGCCTCCAGTACCAAACGACGCCGTCAGCAACCTCCAGCGCCTTCATCTACACCAGTTTCAGCTGTTTCCGGTGCTGAGAAGCCCCGTCCAAAGCTTAAAACTCATCTTTCAGGCACCTCTGACAGCAATTTAGTGTCTATTAGGCCTAAAACACATGATTCGAAGCCTATTAAGGAGAGAAAACTCAAGGCTGTAGAGCAACTAACGCTATTTAGCCGCTACTCTGATCCATCGGTACAAAGTCCACGTTTTAGATCAATTGAAACGTCTGGAGTTACCGACTATAACTCTATGGGAGCTACTTTACTGGAGACGCCGCCGTCTCAACGTCATAGAGAGAAACCTGCACCTTTGACGATTCATGGGGGAGTGGAAGGAGCTGTGGACTTGATGACTACAGATGTCTCGAGGCTGGAAACTGTGGAGGGAGATGGAATTCTTGAGACTTTGATGCGGTCTACTACCCCCAGGGTTAAACGCAGATTCCCATCGGAAAACGCACTTACAGACAGTGAACAGAGAGACCGGGAAGTACTGAGAAGACGACGGATTAAACTCAGAAGCCAGTACTCAGCTATGAAGGAAGAACGGCCAAAAGAAGTGGAGATTGATGCAGACTTTAAAGTTCCTGAAGTTGAAAGGGCCATTTTTCACGAAAAAACTGCTGTTCTATCCAGTGAGAAGACTCAAGTTGAAGAGAAAGATGAAGAACGTGTTCAGTTGGAGGAAGAAGCTGCAGAGACGGATGAGGAGACGACCGAGAGCAAGATCAATCGCCTTGGCAAGATCATGCACTTGAACTGGCGTCAATTTTTCCTTTGGCTGGTGACTGGGGCTCTGTTGTTGTGTGGAATTGTCGTTGCTGCTCCTTTCGTGAAGAAATTGATGGAACCACCGCTTCCTTACTGTGATAGCGACTGGATTGAGGCGAACGAGGGGTCATTCGTTCTGGCTGACCCTGCAGATCACTTTGACAGCTCGAAAGCGTTGCAGCCATTTATTGCTACAGGCAAGGCAGTACAAACATCAGGAGCTGCGTGCCAACCGTGTCCTGTGTATGGTAACTGCCTCAATGGCTCGGTTATTTCATGTGCGCCACCGTATGTTCTTCAGTATGGGTTGTGTAAGGAGAACCCGGAAGTCCAGGAGAGTTTAGACCATCTTGCTGTCAGCATCCAGCAATTCGTCGTCCAGAAGGCTGCTAAGAGCGTGTGTGATGATATTTCGCTGTGGAAGTACGTCAATACTGATGAGACGGAGTCTGGAAACGGTCTTACAGCTTCAGTTGAAGTTCTGCTATCGGATGTTCAAGCATTTGTGATGAAAACGATACCTTTTGGCAAGGCTGCGACATCATTACCTAGTGAGTACGTGTTCAATCGTGCTATGGACATGGCGCTGCGTGATTTGAAAGATATTTTCGTGACTGAAGACCAGACGCAACTGATTGTGGGTGCAAGTGTCGTGTCGTGGTCCTGTCGAGCTAAGCATCAACTGTACTCTTACATGAAGCTAATCGCTGTAGCGGTGGCATTGGGCACAGCTCTGGTCTTTGGGTACAGACAGTTTCTTCTGTATCGTACGGAACGCGAATTGGTCGACCGGTTCATGAAAGAAGTGCGCTTCTTCTTGCTGGACAGGACGAGAAAATCAACTCGATTCTACCCTGCAGATCATTTACGCGACGATTTGTTCGAGAAGCAATCAGTGCAAGACCGTGCGTGGCTGTGTCAGTCTGTCTGGCCTAAGGTTGCTGCTGCTGTGAAGGAAGACTCGCGGATTACCTCGCGGCTGATCAAGTACGTGTTGCAATACGGTAGTTTACTAGATAAGCAATGGTTACTGACTTCTTTGTATGGCAGAGTGCGTGGCGAAGATCTCATTGTGTGGGAATGGGCCTCTTCATCATCTCCAAGACGGACCGGAACGAGTCGAGGTCGAGGATTCCGTGTACTGCCAAAGCTACAAGGATCCAATAGTCGCAGTAAACCAGGGCAAGTGCGTCAACGTAAACAATCTGGACGTCCGTAGTCATTTGAACGTTTAGGTACTCCAATTTTGATTTTGCCGTTCATATCATTCAAAGTGAGTTTTCATGGGTAACTTTGTGTTTATCGAAGTATTGCGGCAGCGAAGTTTATCTAAGGTCGAATTTGTTGGTATCAGAATGTTTGAGTAGGTAGCTGTAGCCCTTCAGGTGAAGGCTTCACCCCTTCGATTATGTCGTTATCAAGGATACAGCAACCGTCAAAACGTATGACCTCAAAAGTGTCGCGACAAAGGTGAACATGCTACTCTTCGGGTAGAGGCCTTCGGGGAGAATGAATTAGTTGCACAAACGTTCCTTGCGCGATCATAGTGCAGATGAAGATAGTGATTAAACCAGGCACCACCACCCGAGAGAGCATAGCCGATTACACCCCCAGTATTCTGCATCCACACCGATCTGAGGGTGCGGGAAGGAGCCCACGCAAGATGGAGTTTCGTTGTTGATTTGTTCGCGCTAGACAGAAGAAAAAACGTTTTATTCCTGTCGGTAATGTGGATCGAATTTGACGAGTTGATTTCCAACCAAAGTAATTCCACTCGCAAATAATTTTCGACGGAAAAACAAGGCTAAAATGTATGCCATAGTTTATATAAAGATACATACTTATTCTTCAAATGTTGTTGATCTCGTATAAACTAGTTAGCGGATCTCTCGTCTGTGCGGAATTATATTCGTCGTTGATTCAATCCCCAATTTTCGGGTTATCTTCTCCAGAGTAGATCGATCACAACCCAGTTCAACCGCGTGATGGTAGATAAATTGGGCAGTGCTTCTTGAAGGAATTTTGCAGGTTGCAGGTATTTGGCGTTTGAGCTAATGTTTGACGGACGTAAATGTCGTTCCGAAGCCACCGTCGGCTTGTAGTGCTCGAACGTAGTGCAGAATTGCGCTTTACAATGACTACGCGTTAGTGTTGCAACATCGAATTCGTGCAAGCATTATTCCGGTGATATGCAGACAGATAAAGCGACGGACGCGCACACGCGGGGAAAACATCTACTCATTTCAATCCAGCTGAGAGGACAGGCAACGCGTGCAACCGTGGCCTCACAGCTAGCTACTACTACTTCACAAGACCGCCACAGAGGAGATCAAGGGGATAGCCCTACATGTAGTTCGAGCTCACAGCTCCAGCTCTGTCTCATTCTTACTTTTACCTGCTAACCAACGAACAACTTGCGCGCTTCTGCGATTACGGACTACGCGCCAATGCGATTCCACATTGTTTCAGGGACTTGAGGTCCGGACAGTCACAGTAAACGAATAGGATACTAACAGGCAATCTAACATCGCTTGCAAGCCAATGTGGATGGACGCCCCGAAATCAACAAAGACAGTGGGAAAAAGGTCAGTACTAGTAAATAGTAGAGATAACCCATCCACGTTCCGTGCAGCAGTACTAATGCTGTACTGCTGCCCGAACGTGAATGGGGTATCTCTTGCAGCAATTGGTTGGCATCGCGCCAAAATTAAGACTGAAGTGTCGTAAGAGGAGAGTTTGGCGCCAAACGTGCCGAGCCTAGTCAACAAATCCACTGTAAAATCGCATATATGGTACAAAATTCTCGTGGTTTTAATTATCACCGCGCGCTTTTTAGCGCATCATTTGATTTTGAGCGCGCAGTTTGTGAATACCAGTAACGCTGCGCACTGCAATCGTGTAATACCAGGGCCTTTTGCTGTGATTCAACTTGCGATATCGAGATCCACTGGAATACCATGCCAAAGTTCTCTCATTTCTAATTTGACGCTCACCGCGACAACTTCGACACTACCAGCAACCGCTTCCCCATACACGTTCGACACGTCCAGCCTTCAAACAGCAGACGCCAAATCGACAGGAAATCATGACTGAGCCACTTGAACACTCCGACACGTCCATGGCCGCGATCACCTATGATAACGGCAAGACACTCATGGCCAGAGGACCCCAAGCTCTTCACGACCACGTTGCCACTCGCATGGAGAAGGCAATGGGTCGAGATCTCCCGCAGATGGAAGTCCGTTTTAAGGATGTCTCCATTTCAGCCAACATTGTGGTCAAGGACGAGTCCAACGCCAAGATGGAACTCCCGTCCTTGATTAATGTGTTCAAGTCCAGCTACAGCGAGATGTGTTCCAGCAAGCACATGGTCAAGAAACAGGTTCTGAAGAACATCAGCGGCGTCTTCAAGCCCGGCACCATCACGCTCATTCTTGGTCAGCCCGGATCGGGCAAGTCATCCCTGATGAAGCTGCTCAGTGGTCGTTTCCCCGCCCAGAAGAATGTCACTGTGGAAGGCGAGGTGACGTACAACGGCATGTCTTCCGCAACGCTCAACCAACGTCTTCCACAATTCGTATCGTACGTGGACCAAAGAGGCAAGCACTACCCGTCGCTCGACGTCAAGGAGACGCTGGAATTTGCACATGCCTGTGCCGGCGGCGGACTACCGATGCGTGATGAACACCACTTCACCAATGGTACTCTCGAGGAGAATAAGGCCGCGATCGATGCTGCCGGAGCCATGTACAAGCATTACCCGGACATCGTCATCCAGCAGCTCGGACTCAACAACTGTCAGAACACCATTGTTGGCGACGCTATGACTCGTGGTGTGTCTGGTGGAGAACGTAAGCGTGTCACCACAGGTGAAATGGAGTTCGGCAACAAGTACGTCATGATGATGGACGAGATCAGTACGGGTCTCGACAGCGCCGCTACCCTCGACATTATCACCTTGCAACGCAGTATCACCAAGAAGTTCCGCAAGACGGTTATCATCTCGCTTTTGCAGCCGTCGCCTGAGGTCTTCGAGTTGTTCGACGACGTGCTGATCCTGAACGAGGGCTACATGATGTACCATGGCCCGCGCGCAGATGTTTTGGATTACTTTGAGAGTTTGGGTTTTAAGCGCCCTCCTGGCCGTGACGTGGCAGATTTTCTGCTGGATCTCGGAACGAGCATGCAGACGCAGTACGAGGTGAACTCGGCCACTTCTAGAGTTATCCCCCGTTTGGCAAGCGACTACGCGGATGCATTCACTCGCTCTCACACCTACGCGCACATGATGGACGACCTTCACAGCCCAGTGCCTGCGAAGTTGCTGGAAGCCAACGAAAAGCACATGGCAGCAGTTCCCGAGTTTCATTTGGGCTTCGTTGAGAGCACTACTCGGGTTAGTCAGCGCCAGCTTACT